>OZ024859.1:36502492-36669992 GCA_964017155.1 Oasisia sp. SBJ-2009
AGCAGGAGAAACGTAAGGAGGAACGAGAGAAGAGGCGCATACTCGATACGTATGTCTGAGGACAGGGACACAATCCACAATCGTCTCTAAACTGAAAGTGTATGATCTTCAGCTACATGCTTCAGACAGAGTCATCGTCGTTGGCCAACACCTCCTATAAGACATTGTTTGGCCATGTGCTGGGTCTGCTTCAGATCTCGCCAACTGCATGAAGGACAGACTCGGTCAGTACCAACCAACAGAAGTGCTGGTCATCTTCGATCGCTATGATGACAGGTCAGCAAAAGATCATGAGCGAATCCCGTGTGCAGGTGAAGGGTCTGTTAACTACAATATCACAACATCAAGCAAGCTCCTATGCCGCGATGCCATCATGTAGAGCAAAGCGAATAAGAAGGCTCTCGTCAGAGTTCTCTCACATATCATTTGGGCAACAACGTGACGATGGTTGGAAGAGAGGAGAGTATGTACAGCCATGATAAAGCATCAGTTATCTTCTGAAAGCTGTAAACAATGATAAGAATATTGTACGAGTGATCAGCGATGACACTGACGTCTTTGTTCTGCTTATCGCCTATGTATGGAGATTGCAGATGACAGCCCGTGGGCAGCTTGATCGATGGTGTGGGCTATCGTCAATAAAAAAATATCAATGCAAGTGTTTCGCTTCTTGATGCGAAATCCCTCCAATTGCTCGGTATGCATGCATTATCAGGCTGAGATGCTGTGACCAACCCAATTTGGTCATGGCAATGCAACGGAGCTAAAGGTACTGAAATCCGCCGACCACTCTGGCCTCTACACTGTATTCGGTGAACAGAGTGCTAACCACCAACAGTTGCTAGAGACTGGACGCAAATTTATTTGCTCGCTCCATGATGTTGCTGCAGGTGAAAGCATGGCTTCTGCCACGTATGCCCTCTACACCAAAAGGACAAGAGGGAAAGCTGTATGTGTCAAAACACTTCCACCGATAGACGCTAATTTGGCATATCACATCCGGCGAGCACACTTCCAAGTAATGCTCTGGAAGGCAGCAGACCAGCAGACTCGGCCTGCTGTTGACATCGCTGCTTACGGCTGGGAGTTGGTCAGTGGTGCAGGGTGTGTGCCAACTCCACGCATTGCAAGAGGACCAGCAGCTCCTCCTGCCCTCATCCACTTTCAGTTTAGAGACGAGAATGGATTTTGTCCCTGTCCTCAGACATCCATATTCATCAATGATTGATGCAGGAACAGCCATAATTCATAGTCAAAGAGTGTTTGAAGTTCGGCTTGTCGGTGCTGCTCTACTGTGATGAAAACACAGAATGGTGATGCAATGTCACAGAGCGTCTTATCACCTATAGCAACTTGGCATTTGATATATTCCATGGTTTTGACTTTTCTTTTCATGGGAGCGTGGAAACCACCAGGTAATGACGATCTGAAGTCAAGGAACATGCTCTCCACCATCTTGAGGGTTTCCTGGACATTGACAGAAGCATTCACCACTTTGCCATTAATTATGTTATAGAGGCTAGAACTTGTCATTTGAGAGGATGGGAATGCTTCTTCAACTCTTCGTAAACACGAATTCCTGTCATCTGTATCGAGTATGCGCCTCTTCTCTCCTTCCTCCTTACGTTTCTCCTCCTTCGTCTCATCATCAGCTGAAGACATGGACTCTATGGCGAGTGTGACATGGGCACAGCTGGGGTAGGACTCCACCCAAACGGCCACTTGGTCTTCTGACATGGTTAATCCCTTCAAACCCCCAGGCATCTTACCCTTCTTGGTGTATGTTTGCTCTCCAAACTGGTCTACAGACACGTAATTTCATATGCCTGGCCTATGACGACATAGATGAGCACCTGCTAATGGGTCCATCTTGGCATCATCTGGCAACACATGCTGCATTTCCATCACATGCCATGTAATGTATCTTATGTCGGGAAAGCGAGCAGCAGTCATGTATGTAGCTGTCATTCTGCAGGATTGTCTTGCACACCATACTGTTATTGTGTTGGCGAAGCCATGTTCTTCAACCCTTTCACCAAACATGATGAGAATGAAGCTGGACATGATAATGAGGACGAAGGTGATAGTACGGAGGAAGAGGGGAGTTAGAGAGAATGGGTGAATAACCTTTTCTATGAGAACGTAATGGGAATGATTTATCGTTTAAATACCAATGGTTAATAATGTACACTGGGTCAATCCCCAAATGAAACTTGTCATTGCAAATAAGTTCTCAGTGTGTATCAGCAATTATATAATTCAGTACTACTGACGTTATACTTTTAAAGTTGTACCATTTTGTGTGTCGTTTCCCAAGCTTTTTGTGCTCCTTGTCAGCTGTAGTCTTATACACATACATGAATGTACAACTATTAGCCTTCCTGGAACTCAGTCATGATGAATGTTCAATGCTGAAGTGAAATTGAAAATAAATCGTCGAGCTATTTTCGGTTGAAATGGCGGCCTTCTTGAATTTGTGTCACATGACCACAGAAAATGATTACATTAAATTCCTCATGTGTTGGTACATGTATTTCACGTATAATTAAGGCCGTACAAGTATATACCAGTACTATGTTCTTGCCCATATGGTAAAACGTAGGAATAGGCACAAAATCGTGGCTCTTGCATATGTTTGGTTAAAATGACGGCAGTTTTGGATATTACTCGGTTTTCTTGGGCGGACATCAGTTGAAATATTTCCTTTTAAGTCCTGATATGGTAAAAGATAGGAATGGACAAGATCAAATCATATTTATATACCAAAATGCTATCAAATTATGCTCGATTTTAGCTATTGTTGGTGAAAATGGTGGTCATTTTGAATTTTGGTCATGTGAACATAGCCGGACATTATTATAAACGGTTCCATTGAATTCCTCGTACCTCAAAGCATGCGGGTACATAAAATAATTATGTTCCTGGCATGATGTAGTGTAAAGATGAACACATTTTGTAATTTACCAGGATCACGGCTGCCATCTTGGATTTTCGTGGTTCCCACGAGTTGCCCAAGGATGGCGCATTGCCATCCCACGGATTTGAGTTCAGGGACATTTAATCTATATGATTCAGCAAAAAACCTTACACGACCAAACATTTCCAGGTTCACAAAATGGCAACTCGACTAGTTAGTCGGTCTGCTATTATTTATATACTGGAGTGTACTGAACTGTATGTGTGTGTCGTACAGTGTACCGAACTGTGTAAGTTGTACACTGTACTTTACTATGTATGTCGTACAGTGTACTGAACTGTGTGTTTACACTGTGTATTGAACTATGTGCATCGTACTGTGTACTGAAATGTTTGCGTCAAACAGTGTACTGAACCTGTATCCGTCAAACTGTGTGCTGAACTGCTTGAATCGTACTGTGTACTGAACTGGATGCATCGTATTGAGTGTTGAACTGTATGCGTCAATCTGTGTACTAAGCTCTGTGCGTCGTACTATGTACTGAACCGTTTGCGTTTTACTGTGAACTAAACTGCACGCGTCAAACTGTGAACTGAACTGTGTATGTCGTATAGTGTACTGAACTGTGTGCGTCGTACTGTGTACTTAATTGTGTGCGTCGTACTGTGTACTGAACTGTTTGTGTCGTACTGTGAACTAATCTGTGTGCGTCATATTGCGATCTCAACATTTCATACTGTGTACTGAACTGTGTCCGTCAAACGTTCTACTGAATTATTTTCGTTGTGCAGTGTACTGAACTGTATGCTTCAAACTATGTGCTGCTGCTGTGTGCATCGTACTGAGTACTGAACTGTATGCGTCAATCTGTGTACTAAACTGTGTGCGACGTACTGTGTACTGAATTGTGTGAGTCACACAGTGTACTGAACTTATATTTCATTTGTTCATCACATGGCAAGTACATGGTTGTAGAATTGTGCTGGAGGTGTAGTAGATATATGATGACAAGTATGGTAACTGGAGAAGGCCGTTTTTATTGTTAATTTCCAGGGGCGGACTTTAACTGCAAGAGTACCCAACAAGTAGCCTCCGTGATAAATTGATCTTTTAATAATTCAGTGTTTTAAAGTATATCATCAATTTGCATTGTATACGATGTGCACGTATTAGGTACTGAAATGCATACCTGTCAACAAATAAAACGTTAGATATGGTAATATATCCCTAAACGTACATTTCATCAAAACATTTAGTTTTTGGCGTCCATCTTTGCTGGATTGTCGGCGCTGAAAGGCGCAATCCTTTTGGTTGATTGCGGGCTCTGCGAATTAGAATACGTTTCTTATTCGCAAATCGCCTGTCCCTTTCCAATTTGCAACCGTTGGCAGGCCTGAATATATCATACTTTTAGTGCAATACAGACACTACCGGCAAACAAACAAAAAATACAATGATTGAACCATCTCAGAAAACATATTATTTTGTATCCGGGATTAAGGCACACGCAGAAGAAAAGAATGCGGCTTTACAAGGCATGATGCAGTTATGACGCATTCTCGCACGCCAAGGATGGGACTGATGGTGCTTCATTTAGGATTACGTTGCCATAAGCCACCGTCACAAAACATTCAATGGTTTATTTTTTTAGAAATCCAACAAAAGAAACAGCAAGCGACTAAAGAGGGTGACGACGGTGAACGCTTTAAAAACTATTGGAAGAGACTGGTTGAGAAGATGGATGCTGCTCAAACAAAAGTGACACACCAGGGTACAACACAGCCTTACACACGCCGTAGGTTTATTATTGCATTTCCCTTACTGTTGTTATTTTAATATAATAAGGTCACTTATGCTAACTTCTTGACCAATTACACATGGGTTCATGTTAACAGCAACGCTACACATTTATGATGTATGCGTACATAGAGTGTGGCGACACGAACTTGCCTTATCATTACTAGTCCTGGGAAATGTCCAGCACTGTTTGACACAAACATGCCCAGTCATGCAGCAGGCAACAATGTTGGCAACATCAATATGGGAAATCTAACAAGACAAGCATGATATACCACACGAACATATCAAACAAGCCACCGCCACACATGGATCTGCAAACACAACGCCACCTACAGTGAACAAATGACATGCAACTATCAAACGACAGCCGGCAACAGTCCCTGTCGGCATAACTTGCTGCAACAACCTTATAAAATAAAAACAACTTATTTCAAAGAAGGGGTTACGGTTCTTTCCAACCATCTTTGATAAATCTGATTAGAAATACAAAGTGTCTAGGACTGAAACATTAACACGGATGCACGCACACACACACACACACACACACACACACACACACACACACACACACACACACACACTCACACACACACACAAGTACACACTAAATCAATTATTGTTAAACTCCCTGATCTATGATAAAGATCCTGCAGTAAGGTGTGAGGAACATACTTCATTCTAGTTATCACTTTGCCTCATGTTCACGTGTGTAATACTTTATGTCTGTTTAATGTGTAGTAAGAATGTATGACACCCATAGATTGCTAACACAACATTAACACGAAGTTACATTTCCTGCTACTGTACCAGCTAATGTATTGCATAATTGAACAATGAGTTCATGAAATATGCGTCGTACCATTGTATAAGCCATATTAGCATACCCCTAGATATACTACATGAGCTTGGTTTACATAAGCACTCCTTATAAAATCCTATCCTACATACTATGTAAACCAATATAGCATACATACTATCCATCATTAAGCCACAGCTGAAAAAGGCATGTGCTCTGTACCACGGGATACCATTCCTGAACTACTAGGATAACAAGGTTTAAAGGAACATATTTTATTTTAATTAAGTTAGCAAATTATAGATATCAAATTGTCATCGAGCAGTGTGTTTCTCAGTATAATTAGTCCAGCAAATATAAATGAAAGAAAAAATACAATTAAATATTGTAACACGTTAGTACAATCAATCACACACTACTAAACGATATTAATAATTACGCCAAGAAAACTTATTAAAAACGAATTAATGTAAATACTCCTCACACACACACAAACGAACACTCAAGCAAGCCTGCGATAACAAGGTACTGGCGCTGGGAGTGGATTACACTGTACATGTCTGTTAAAATAGCCAACTTCCTATCCCAAAGTGTCAATACAAATATTTAGACAAAACATAATTTTGCCATCCATCGAAGGAAATGGAAAATGGTAATTACGCACACATTGAGTGCGGCAATATATTTGCCCAGTGCCAATGAACCTTGGTACGCGAGGATGTTTCAAATTAAACTTTACCAAGTGTATACCTACATACGAATTTATAATAATTAATCTTTATTCTATTGAACAATGGGATTTTTAATCATTGTTATTTTATTTACCAAGCTTGTAACTAAAGTAGAAATTAAGACAATACCTACTTATTATATTGCATATTGTCATGTTTGTAATATAATGTATAATGACAAACGTTCTTTATAGTACACATACAATATTATAATACATATTTTATTGTAATGCACGTGCACACCATCTACTCTTGTCTTTGTTTTGCAGGTTGCATGAATGGCGGCCTTTGGACGACCTTTCTAATGGCGCTGGTTGCGTCTAACATAATCACAGCAATTTCAGGTATGCAATTTGTATACGAGCTTTTTCAAGGAAGATAGCCACGGACACCCAATATTCCAAATAATTATATTGGAAAAGCCAATTTTATCTGTTCAAAAGGAACTAACGGCAGAGATAAGGAAAAAGAAATTTGAGTTTAAAAAGAAAATAGAAAACCACTTTAAGACAAACAACAAGAACAGATGTGGAATAGGCAGAATGCGATAAGTACTTATAAAAGGATAAATGAACGTAGTTAGCTCTAACTGACATTGTAACTATGACATCGTAACGTATGCTTCATGAAGTGTATGCTTCATGCTATCGGATATTAATTGGGTTGTAGGATGTTCATACATCGAATGACTGTATGTAGCCACATCTTTATACTATTCAACAATGCTAAAATTATTACCATATGCTGGGAATTTGTTTTTGTTTTTTGTGTGGAACCGTGTATAATGTTTGCGCCTATAAATGCATCCTGCCTGTGACAGGTCTGTGTTAATGTTTACTTCAAAGGTGCTTCATTAGTGGCCAATAACAATGTAATATTGTGTCATCTCCACCTATAACAGCCATAAGAACGGATGTACCAATTGTTTCCAGAAATTCAAATTTCACGATGTCTACGCATATTTCACTAATGTTTACGCATATTTTTTACTAAAACGGTGTGGTGGAAAGTTGTTCGAATATTTGTTAATCTGACATTGAAACACCCTAATGTAATTATTACAATCTGTTTATTCACCAATCAGTTCCAACCATAACCTTTGAGCTACACATTCCATGCCTTCTATTATTTAAGTAATTTTTTGAATTTATGTCTGTAATTAATTTGGACATAATTGGTGATGCTTTTGCATACAGATGTTATTATAAAATTATGCATAAGCACTATATATCCAAATAATATTACTTGGCTCCTAAAATGTGTATTTGACTACTAATATATATATATATATATATATATATATATATATATATATATATATATATATATATATATATATATATGTTGGTTCTTAGACAAAACAGTATTCTTAGATGGTTGATGTATGTTTATATGTACACTCCCGCACACACACACGCACGCACGCATGAACGCAAGCACGCACGCACTTACACATACACACGTATGTGTTTATCTGGGTATGCCTCTGTACGCGTATTTTGTCCGTGCAGTGTATGTGCCGGTTGACGTGTCATAGTGTCGACTGTTGTCCCTGTTGTAGGCGAGCTGTCGACAGAAGACCAACACATAGTGGGTTATGTGTCAGACACCATTACACTGCCCTGTGAGCACACTGTCACCAAGGCTAACCTTCTGTCTGAGTATTGGACGAAAGATAATGTGATAATTGCACAATATGCCAAGGGAGACACCAACCCCTTGCACTTCCATCACTCCTTGGAGGGTCGAATCAACGACAAGGTGTTCCCACCAACCCTCAAGTTTTGCAATGGCTCGCTGGAGGATGCTGGTGTCTACCAGCGCAACATCATTCCAGTAAAAGGCGACCACGTCGCACACCGCTATACAGTCACAGTCAACGGTAGGGAACATCTTTATCTAGAGTCCCATGTCCCCTTGTCATGTGTACATTTGGACAATCTAGTGTGTGTAAAGTAAATATAAGAAAGTATTTATTTACATTTCTCTATGTTATTTATCATAAAATAACCAGTCTCAGCTGTGATCATCTTTCTCCCGCTAGTCTTTCTCCATCTGGTGCAGTCCCGAGTATCCCGGGGTTTTATACTGATCAGACTCAAGCCTGCAGACAGAGTTCTGTCCCATATTCTGTGCGCTATTTAAGACTGTATCAACTGTTTATGAAAGGGCAACACGATCATACACAAGAGGGTATTTGCATATTATCAAAGCACGAACCAAGGTCTTCAAAATGATATTACTGTAAACGGTGCACAAATGTGGATCACTTTAAAACCTGATGTAAGAAACAGTAGCTCATTAAGTACATTTAAGAGAGTACATTTTAGACATTGAACATTCGAACATATTAGCAGAGTCTAATGAACATTACAACAGCCATTGTAGACCTTTGGGCTGAAAGTCCAATGGACTTATGGCATCATTCGGCCTGCGCCGCCTGCCGTCCGCCATTAGCTCTCAGAATCGGTTGAATATTCGTTTTTCAAATGTTACATATATGTTCCTTAGGGAACTGTCGTTATGCACTAGAAATGTAAATTTAACTGGCACATACTAAAGCCTCCCTTGTTCCATTGTGGCCTAACAATCGGTACATTGAAAGTGTTCTTATATTATTCAAACACTGGATCTGGAGGATTCTTAGAAAGTTGTTGATAAATAAAGGTATGTACTTTCTTGGTGGTGGTTGTAGTCGTCGTCCTCGTCTCTGCTCCATACAGTAGTACTGACGTTGTAGTTAGAGAGGCAGATCTTCGTGTTTAATTAATCTGGAGCTCCAGATATTATTGAGCTGCATAAATGCTCATCTCGCCTTGTCAATCCTTGCACTGACACCTGCGTTTTGCCACCCTGGTTGTCAGTAATACTACCGAGGTACGAGGAACCATCTAAGAACCATCATTCTTGACCTCTTCAATTTCATTCCATTTCAGTGGGACTGGTTGTATTTACTAGTTACCATAAGCACCTTTGTCGTGCCTTTATATGTATATTGAGGCCCACTCGTGAATAGATGGCTGCCAGTTCACTGGTCTTCTCCTGCATATGTTGGTGGTTATGGGACAACACCCCCAGATCGTCGGCAAAGTCCAGGTGTTCTAGTTTCGTCCACAGTGTCCACAAGACTTCCTTTCTTATCTGTGTTGTGCACATCTTCGTAATCTAATCGGTGAGCAGAATAAAGAGGAACAGAGCCTTGTCTAACCCCGGTCACTACTTCATAATAGTTCGGCCATTGAGGAGTTTAAGCTCTAACTGCATTAGGGAAAATACATCTTTGGAGTGACGTATTCTGCAATTGTGTCGACTTAGAACATTTTAGATAGCTCGTTCTACTGCTGCAAGTCGCTGATCCTCTAACAGTTTATACGAATATTATGTATGGCCAAACAACGAAGATCCATTCACTACTTTATGTTTACTACCAACAAAGAGATGGACAGTGACGCTGAGTATGAGTTACCCTCTGACTATTGTACTTTATAATTATATATCAAAATGTTGCCTTTTGTCTTTCAGCGAAGCCATCCAATGAGGCAATTCGACTGAACGGCCGGTCCTACCAGGACTGTGAGGCGGTGTATTTATCAGAGTCAACAGACGCCCTCCTCTCACTCTCTTGTACCGCTTCCTCAAAGCCAAGTTCACGTGTGTCATGGATGGCCAACCCTGCGACCCCAGCCCTGGTGGTGAATCAAGCGAATGACGGGACATGCAAAGCTGCACCGAATGGCATCGTGACGTGTGAACGCAACGCGACTATTGTCACCAAGGACTTGAAGGAAGCGGTGCAAGTGACATGTGTCACCCACTATGATGACCGCCGGACAGCTATGACCAGCAAGAGAGCCTGTGTGGTCCTTGTGCCTCATGGTAGGTGTTGAGGTGTTGGTCAGTCACCCACGTGTCATTCTTAACCTGTTCTATTTTGAATTGTGTGGTAAAATTTACAGTATACACAATTTGTATAACTGCTTAAACTGATGATACATATTATTTTGACATATATCGTTATGTGGGGACATATCTAAATGTGTAGAATTTATTTTGGTTAGTAGAAATGTTGCAGGTTATCAGTCAGAGGGTGATATTTCTTAGGATCTCACATTATTTGAGTGGTGTAGCTGATTCTGTAGGATACCACATGTCGGAGACCTGGGTCATTTAGTAGGATATCACAACATGTATAATTGTCATTGTCATTTAAATTATTTGATCAGATATCGCATTGCATGGTTGACATGTTTCATGCTTAGTCCTTTTGCAAGAAGGTGCCTGTGTATGTTAGATATTGTCACATGTAGGTAAAAAACATGTTAAACAAATATTCCAAACACCTATGTAATGAAATATCATACACATTATATATGTATATATATATATATATATATATATATATATATATATATAGTATATATTCCAAATACCTATGTAATGAAATATCATACACTTTATATTATATATATATATATATATGTATATATATATATATATATATATATATATATATATATATATATATAAAGTGTATGATATTTCATTACATAGGTGTTTGGAATATTTGTTTAACACGTTTTTCATCTACATGTGACACAATTCAAACACACACAGGCACCTTCGGGCAATATATATATATATATATATATATATATATATATATATATATATATATATATATATATATATATATATATATATATGTATATATATATATATATATATATATATATATATATATATATATATATACAAACTGCATTCTGATTACTATGCTGTCTGAGGGGACTGGAAGTAAATCATTCCACGTTGAATAAAAATCATTAACCACCAGTCATTTCGCAACTTGGCTATTTTTCTGGTCATCTGATGCAGATAACCAGAGAAAATGCCAATTACGGAATTATGATGAAAATACTAGGCGGTCACTATGATTCACCAAAACACATTTCATCTGTAATTAAACATACACAATACAGTTCAAAAGTCTTCAGGGCCTCCTGGTCTATTTTAGAATATCACACACAATATGTTGGTGAGGTGTCATTTTGCAGGACATGGTCGTCCGTGGGTGACAGTAGTAGTGGTCCTGGTGGTTCTCTGGCTGTTTGGCGTGGCGGCGGTTCCCATCATCGTCTTCCTCATCTGGAGACGGGCAAAGAAAAAAGACAGAGCTGGTGGGTTGGGTGCAACTTTCCACTGAATGTATATTTAAGTAGCTGTGAAATTCATTTTAATTAAGTTGTTAATGCATCTAAAGGTGTGTCACATATATCATTCATTATCGATGTTTGATGAGCACGTAGCCACGGTATATTTGGCGTGCCGATCGTCATCATCATCATCTTTATCAGCAAGAGATTCACAAAGAAACAGAACACAGCTGGTGGGTGCAATATTTCCACTGAACATTCGAACTTAATAAAGAAGCTGTGAAATTATGTTTAATTAAGCAGTTAATTTATCTTAACGTATGTCACATATCTCATTCTTTATGGATTTGTAGGAGGTTTAACAATACGTATACACATATGTGATCCACCATTTTATGCATGACACAAACCTTAAAAATTAAACGATGACTGAAACAGTCATTATACAAACAAAAAACATATAATTTACAGAATACATGACCATATTTTGATGAGCACGGAGCCGCGGTATATTTCAAATATATGTTTAACGTTTTTGTTAACTTTACGCATGTCACCGCCATTTCACTTGAGCAGCTTGGGTCTACCTCGCTCCTATCTAATGAATGCAATCTAGTAGTAGTTCTAGACGAAAACAAAATTATGGTGCCTATCACATTTTAATATATATATATATATATATATATATATATATATATATATATATATATATATATATATATATATATATATATATATATATATATATATATATATATATATATATATATATATATATATATATATATATATTAACAACTATCACTTGTGTGCGTATTCGAAATAAAATATACAAATGAAGTTAAATTACAAACATGTACAGCCAATGAAAGAATTTCAAACAAACGCGATACTGTTCAGTCTTAATTTTTATTCATTAGTAATGACGCGTAAAGAATATAGTGGAAAGAAATGTCAAGATCGCAAGCTGGAATGTGGGATTGATGACTGGGAGAGGGAGAGAGCTAGTAGATGTTTATAAAAGAAGGAACATAGGAATCCTATATGTGCAGGAAACTAAGTGGACCGGCAAGAGCGCAAGAGAGTTGGGAGAAGGATTTAAGATCACATACAGTGGAGAGAAGAGCAGTAGAAACGGAGTGGGGGTCATTCTGAGCCCAGAGTTTAAAGAGAAAGTAGTTGAAGTGTCAAGACCATCAGACAGACTAATTAAGCTAAAACTGGTGATAGCTGGAGAGATATTCAACATAGTGTCAGCATATGCCCCACAGAGTGGAGAAACATAGACGATAAAGGAGGAGTTTTTGAAAGACTGGGACGATTTGATGAACGGAGTGCCGAGAACAGAGAAGATTGTAATAAGAGCTGACCTAAATGGACATTTGGGAAAGAATCCAGGTATTTTTCAAAGAGTACGTGGAGGAAAAGGCTATGGCCAAAGGAACAGGGAAGGGGAGAACATCTTGTAATGCATGGAGAGCCTAGACTTGGCACTAGTGAACACCTTCTTCATCAAAAAGGAAGAGCATCTAAACAATTACAAGAGTGGAGGGAACAGCTCGCAAATTGATTTCATCATGACACGAAGAGCTGATCTGAAGGAAATGCGAGACTGCAAGGTAATACCAGGAGAGGAGGTTGTATCTCAACATCGGCTGCTATGTGCAGTCCTGAGGACAAAAGAAGCAAAACATAGGAGAAGAACCAGAGAAAAAAGGATTAAGATCTGGACTCTGAAGGGAGAAAAGGTGACGGAATATAGACACAAAGTGGAAGAGGAATACCAGCTGGAGGCAGACACTAATGCAGAACAAAGTTGGAAATTATTTAAGAAAGTCGCCATGAGGGCAGCAGAAGAGATATGTGGAACCACCAAAGGAGGGAAACACCTTGATAGGGAAGACCTGGTGATGGAATGAAGAGGTATGGAGAGCCTGAGAAGGAAAAAGGTGATTAAAGAGAAAACAGGGGATATGCTAACATATGAGGTAAAGATCAAAGAGTGGTGGAGAGAGTATTTCAGCAACCTACTAAATGTAGAACATCTTGGAGAAGTACCAGCAGTAGAAGGACCAGTCCATGAAATATCAAAGGAAGAGGTGAAGAACGCCATAGAGAGAATGAAGAAGGGAAAAGTTGCAGGATGCTCAAGCCTCCCGATAGACCTTATCAAACACCTAGGGGAGAGTGGAGTGGACATGATGCATGAAATACTGAAGAGAGTTTGGGAAGAGAAACAGATGCCGGAAGAATGGAAGAAAAATGAAATCGTCCCCATATACAAGCAAAAGGGGGACCCACTAGAATGTGGGAACTTTAGAGGCATTAAGTTGTTGGAACATGGGACGAAGATGTTTGAGAAGATCCTAGAGCGCAGACTCAGAAATCTGATCACAGTCAACAACATACAATTTGGATTTAGTCCAGGGAAAGGTACAACAGATGCAGTATTTATCATACAACAACTGCAAGAAAAACACATAGACGTGCACAAGGATTTGTTCCTTACCTTCGTAGATTTGGAAAAAGCATATGACAGGGTGCCCAGGGATCTGGTGTATCGGTGTCTGAGAAGGAGAGAGGTCCCAGAGAAGCTAGTGAGGCTAGTAGAAGCAACATACCATGGAGCATCAACAGTAGTGAGAACCACGCATGGCAGAACTGATGAGTTTCCCATCAAAGTTGGCCTACACCAGGGATCAGGGCTAAGCCCATTCCTGTTTACCGTAGTATTAGATGACATCAGCGAAGAGTTCAGATGCGGGTTGCCAAGTGAACTGCTGTTTGCTGACGATCTGGCAGTAGTAACATATACAGAGGAGGAGATGCAGAGAAGATGGCATGGCTGGCAGATTGGGATGGAGTGCAAGGGACTAAAAGTCAATATCGGGAAAATGGAACTGATGATCAGCAGCAGGAGAGGAACAAAAGTAAACATCAAAGACAGCCAAGGCACGAGCCTCAGACAAGTGAATAAATTCAAATATTTAGGTGTTACCATCAGTGAAGAAGGAGGATCAGAGGAAGCAGTAAGAGCAAGAGTTAGTGCGGCGTGGGGCAAAATGGAGAGATCTATCCGGAGTTATCAGTGACAAGAAAATGCCAAGGAAATTAAAGATCAAACTCTACATGATTGTCATTAGACCCGTACTTCTGTATGGAGCAGAATGCTGGACACTTAGAAAGAAAGAGGAACAGCTTCTGGAGAAAACAGAGACGAGGATGCTGAGAAGAATAATAGGAGTACCATTGAGGGACAGAGTAAAGAGTGGGGACATCAGAAAGGAGCTAGGTGTGAGTAGCATACAAGAACAAGTAAGAGAAACGAGACTACGCTGGTATGGACACGTGCAGATAATGGAAGAAATCAACGAAGTGATAGCAGTTGCTGACATGAGAGTGACAGGAAAAAGGCCAAGGGGGGAGACCAAGAGGGAGATGGGTGGATGGCGTCCAAAGGGATATGCAGGCACTGCGGATCACCCCGGAGGATGCACAGGACAGAACATTCTGGAAATCAAGCATTCGGGCCGCTGACCCCACCTAGTGGGAAAAGGCGAAGAAGAAATAATGACGGGTAAACTCGCAGTCATACCGTCAGTGAAATGGGCATTATTTCCAACCAAACTCAGATTAATAAAGTTACGCGTATGTGCAACACTCAAATGAGTTTTACCATGCGGCTTTAGACAAGTTATTTATTCTGTGAAGTGAATGGAAAGGAATAGGTTAGAGAATGCTGGGGAATTTCCGGGTCTGCATTTACTGCATCGTACAGTTTATAATGTTTCGTTGACTATAACTCGTGACTCCGTTCTAGTCAAATAACGATCACATAGTCAGCAAATGGTATGTTTTATGTTTGGCCAACTGTTGTGCACAGACTGTATCAATTATTGTTTTCATTGTTTAATTTCGTGACCTATGACCCTGCAATAAGCGTGAGGAACTTACGTCACTCTAGTTGTCACTCTGTCTCAAATACACATGTATAATGCACTTTGTTTGTATAATATGTAGTAAGAATGTGTGACAGCTATAGACTGCTAACACAACAAAATATGATATTTCCTTCCTAATGCATTGCATCGTTAAACAGTGGGTTCATGAAGCCTCCAGCCAACGCGATTACTAAATTCTTCCTATGTGGGTAATGACTGGCCACTGTCTGTACCTTGTTTACTGCTACGTTCTCTCGCTATGCATTGTATAATATGGCACTTGAAGTATCTTGCAAATTAATATATTTCATAAATTGCATCCATGACTACTTCTTGACAATTATGTAGACTCTAGTTATTAGTTCCTGCATGTTTCTGATTGTTCCAGGCCCTGTCGACCTGCGTCACCTCGCCCTAAGACTTGGTCTTGTGCTCCTGCTGCCCTTCATCGGTGTCGTTGTTTTCATCTTCCTCACCTTCTACTGGAAATTCCTCCCAGTCTCAGGTAAGATCACGTTCCTGCCAGGTGAGGTCAATCCTCTTAGGTGAGATCCTTGTGAGTAAGGCCACATTCCTGTCAAATACGGTCACCTTCCTCCCAAGTGAAGACTCAATACCCTTATGTGAGAATATACATACCCGGTGAGGTAACAGTTACCAGTTGTTGTCGTGCTCCAACAAAACACTAGATTTATCTGCTGCCTTTGAGTTTCTTATAATTGGTACTGACGTCCGGCGCAATAAACTAGATGGTCTTTTCCAATATGTATCCTGAGTCAAACTTTCACACCAGCTGCACGGAGTCTAGACGTAACCTGTGATCATGGCTTCAACTTAAGGCAACATATCTCTGAAACGTGTCGTTCCTGTTAGTACCATATCCGCGATATTCGCCGCATTCACTAGCTAAGACTCTCGTAACAACACTTATTACTAGTATAATTGATTATTGTAATTCCCTCCTTCATAATATTGCCAGTAAAACAATTCTAAGCATCAACGCATCCAGAATCGTTTGGCACGGGTAGTTTCACAGTATGCTTCCCCCCCCCCTGCTCAGTGCCCCTCCTAAAATCACTGCATTATCTCCCCGTGCAATTCCGCATCATGTCTAAGATATGCACAATCACCGACCAAACCCTTTCATCTAAATAACCTTCATATTTGCTCCCAATGCCTACGCCACCAAGACAGCACGGACCAGCTCCGGTCGTCAAGCTCATATTGACTTGCTGTTTCCAGAGTTAAGGAAAGGCTGGAACTCGAGCTTTCTCAGTCGCCGCCGACTCTGTGGAATACACTTCATGGCAACATTAAATCAGCTGATAACATTAATACATTTAGCTGTCATCTAAAACCCTATCTGTTAAATTTAGCTTATCCACCCACGCTTCTTAGCACACCCATACAATTGTTGACGCCTTTTGCACTGCCCTTGACTATGCGAAACTGCAACCTACTTTGTTGTGCCATTGAGTTCGGATTCTGAGGATATTGGCGCCATGGAAGTTATTTCTTTGTATTATTATTATGGTATACGCAATATGTGTACTATCGAACATCCATAATATACTGACAACAGTACTAACGAAAAGGCCAGAGAAGACACTCAACAAAACCCAGCCACGAGAGCAAGCTGAAATCAGAAGCAGATAATCAACAACAGACCATATCTACGTCATAAACCAACTGAAGGAGAAGTGCAGATAATATAATATTCCACTCTGCATCGCTTTCATCGACTACGAGAAAACCTTCCACTCAGAGCAAACTCAAGCAATACTTACCTAGCTTCAAGAACAGGGGATAACATATATGTACATAGAACATTATATACCAACAGCTCGATGACAGCAACGAAAGAAACAAGATCAACACCAGGAGAGGAATATGACAGGGAGATCCCATATCGCCCGAGCTCTTTACATCAACACTGGAAAACATATTCCAACGACTTACTATGAAAACCAGAGGCTTAATGATAGACGGCGAATTTCAATCAATCACTTTATTGTCCTTAACAAGGCTATGCAGTGTACAACTCATGATCTACAATATATGGGATGGTCACACCAAAATGCAAGTGAATTCCAGATGTATCCACTATAAGAACAGTTCAACCGGTTGACAGCAATATGAATCATTTAGCATTCAACATTCTAATGGCCACAGGCACAAAACTCCTGCTATAGCGAGATGTTTTACATTTTATACAACGGTATCTCATTCGAGACGGAAGTACATGGAAGAACGTAGAGAGCGGGTGATCAGACTCGGTATATCTTAGTTATCTTCCCTTCCCGACGACATACCCATGTGCTAATACCCCACACGAAGCCTAGAGGATCTAGCTGATAAAAGTGAACATCAGGGTCTGAAGATAAACAACTCTAAGACAAAGATGTTGATAGAAAACGACGCATCAATATATGTCAACACCACTCAGAGAGAGAATGTTGAACACTACGTCTAATTGGGACAGAGAAAAGGAGATTCAAAGAAGAATCACGGCCGGGCGGACAGCACTCGCCAAACACCGCAACATCTTTAGGAGTAACCTTGGAACATGCTTGACGTGACACGTCTAAAACTCATGCCTAATTCAATCAATGACATATGACACGGAAACATATGCATTCACCAACCAAGGAATGAACAAGCTAGCCGATGCACAAACAAAGATGGAAGGAAGTATGTTAAACATCACACACTTTGACAGAAAAACAAACATCTGGGAGAAAAGACAAGTCAGAAGACGGAAGTGGACTTGGGCAGGGCATGTCAGCAGAATATGAGATAACCGATGGAAATCGTGTATTGCCATCTCAAAACCCTACGACGAGAAGCGATCTAGAGGGAGACCGACGAGACGATGGAGACACGAACTAGATTACTACTGGAAGGGTACCATCTGGCAACTGGCACAATATAGGCAGATATGGAAGCAGCATGTTGAGGCCTTCGCCCAACCGCGGGATACTACGGCTGCGCAATAATGATGATGACAATGGCGCATAATTTATAATAATATTTCTGTGTTATTGCTACGTGATTAACTTGCAGTAGGAAGAACTGCTACAAGCCTGTTTGAATATGTAATGGCAATACCAGAACTCCATTAGTAGTTGTGGTTGCAGGGAAGAAGGCAGAAACGGAGCCTTCTGGGGAGGAACTGGGAGAACAAGAAGGGTAAGTGGGAAACGACTCCTTAAAGTCACGGAAAAAATACACATTGTCTCTGCGAAGCGATTTCGTAATCCAACACTTCACAATCTACGTTACTGTGGTATCTGAATTGTGAAGACAGTGAATGGTGTCATGTGTAATTTTAAAAATAAACTTACCCACGGTCAATCAAATAAATGCGACATAACAAATAAACAAGTTTTATCAATGTTCATTTATGTCGTTCCTCTCATGTGTAAATATGTGTATTGTTTTCCTCTGTTCAGGCTGAGCGAAGCCAACCATGACAAGGAAGGGGAGTCAGCCGATAAGGAAGAGGAAACAGCGGCAGAAAACAGCAGGGAAGAGCAGCCGATGACCTCAGATACCATCGACCCAGATATCAACATATTGTGAGCACAGCCGGTCACTTCACAGTCCTCACACCTTACAGTGAACGAAATGTCGGTGTCGATGGTATGTGACACAAAAGGGAGTGGCATGCTGACATGCATGTTAGCATTGAGATAAGTAGGCCTAGCCTAGCGGGGGGATGGTGCTAGATTTTGGAAGGATGTATATGTCTATTGTACGTCACACGTTCACCGGAATCACTCCTGGGTCTTTGGGATATCACACTTTCACTTGAAGGAGTTCCGTGATTGTGGTATGTCACACTTTCACCAGAATCACTCCCGTGTATGTGGGATATATATGTTGCTGTGAAATACGTAGCTACTGAAGAACATTTATAGTTGCAGCATTGATGATATTATGGGGGCGACTTCAGGAAAGGTGCCTCTGATAGACTAGTTAATCTTAGAAACCAACACACAACCACCAGTGGTGTGTAGTATATTATGCAATTTAACTGTTCAGTAGTCTGTGATAGTGTTCAGTATTTTTTCTTACACAATAAATTATATGAACGTTATTAATGCCTACTAGTATAGAATACAACAAAGGGATTTCAGGGCGAAACATAATATTTCCATTTATTAAATTAAAAAACATTCTTGCTTTTCTTTTCAAGAACCAAAATAAAACTTGTTCACGACTTTGGAACAACGAAAATGCACAATCCCAGCAGCTGGCAGCATGGGCTAATTTGTTTGATACATTTCAGGTATACAATTTTTTTTTTTTTGTCTTTAAACAGTTTATTCGGTGCATCATATATATATATATACAAAGTAAGAGCCATAATGCCCGAATAAACAACGGGTGTATACATACACAAAAATGGCGCAAAAGCGGATCAACCTTCGACGTATATATATATGTACATGTACTAAACCGCGTTCTAACAAACTAAGGAGTAATAATAATAATAATAATGGTAATAATAATAATAATTATAATATTAATAATACTGATAATAATAGTAGTAGTAATAATAATAATAATAATAATAGTAATGGTAATAATAATAATAATAGTAGTATTAATATTAATACTAATATTAATCGTACCAGTACTAACACTAGTAATAGCAATATTAGTTATAATAACAATAATATAAAAGTACCAGTAATAGTAATAGTGATAGTAACATTAATTGTAATAATAATAATAATAATAGTAGTAATAATAATAGTAGTGGTAATAGTAGTAATAATAATAAATAAAAATAGTAGTAGTAATACTAATACTAATAATACCAATATTAATCGCACCAATAATAGCACTAGTAATAGCAATATTAATCATAATAACAATAGTAACACTAATAGTACCAGTAACATTAATAAAAATTATAAAAATAATAATACTGATGATAATTATACTGATGATACTAATAATAGTGAATACCATGGATTAATAAATAATAATAATAATGTTCCCGTCGTGGGGCTCGTACCGGCGTCTCTCGTACTAGAGTCTGGCAATAGGGCTACCGTCTCTATGTGATATCAACGTACAGTTCCCATAGTTAAAGCGCTGGTCGTTTAAACTACCTACACAGTGAACAATATAAATAATGTCAACGTTAATTTAAAGTCTCACAACTTGTGATAACCTAACTAGTAACCCTGCATCTAAAACAGCAGTCTCGGTGCCCACCGTGGCGAGCAGCGAGCGGGGTTGTTTGCTGTCCGCCCGCGACGGGGGGCGGCGCGCATCGGTGCGTAGCGACTACTATCACCGTCGGCCGCACGCGGCATAACGACGCCTGTCGCGTGGTGACCGGCAGGTGGCGTGCGGCGGCTCGAGGCGCTCAAAACGATAGCACAACTTGTGGTAGAGGCTTTCTCTCGCGGTTGAGATCGCAGGCGAACGTCACGATAGTCGATTGGTGCCGGGCGCACAGCGCTTGTCAGACGGCGGCAGGCCGTAAACGAATTAATTATATCTTCTTGTTGCAGGGTACTGCCCCCTCCCCTTCTCCACCACCGTAGACAAAGCAGCCCCTGGGGACGCTGGCGAGGGGCGTCGAGTGTCGTCGCGGTTAACTGGCGCGCATTGTCTGTCCTCATGCGGCGGCGGCGGCGGCGGCGAGCGCGCCGCCGTCGCGGTCGGCTGCACACCGTCCATGGAGGCGCCCCGGTCGGTCCCGTGCGGCGGGAAGCGGCGCGCATCGGTGCGTAGCGACTACTCTCACCGTCGGCCGCACGCGGCATAGCGACACCTGTCACATAGTGACCGGCAGGTGGTGTGCGGTGGCTCCAGGCGCGCAAAACGACGAACACAACCTGCGGCACAGGCCCTCTCCCGCGGCCGAGGTCGCAAGCGAACGTCGCGAAAGTCGACCGGCGCCGGGCGCCCAGCGCTCGTCAGACGGCGACGGCCGTAAACGTGCAGGGTACGGTCGCGCTACCGGCTCTTGACGACCGTGGGCGAAGGAACGAGAAGACGCGATAGCGGCATCGATCTCGAACGAGCGAGGCATTGTTTGACGGTCAGGTAGCGATGGCCTGCCCGCAGGCGAGGCGAGGCGACGCGCTGTGCGAAGGACGTATACGATTGCGCGGCGGCGTGACAACGGCGTCTGCGTTCCTCGAGCCTCGAGCGGCCGAACAGCTGGCCTCAAAATGGCCCGGGCTGTACCCGAGACGGCGGCCAGTCGCCGGCGGGTCATACAGCGGACCTCAGGTGCGCGGCCATCTTGCGGCGCTCGGGTTGTCTGGCCTATTGTGGCTGATCTGGAACTCTCTCTATTTATACATTTAAAAAAAAAAAAAAAACCTTAATTATTCAATTTAGAAATTTGGAAAATATTTTACTGTTTCTCTCACAGTTGTCTAAACTAAGACCAACTGTGAGACGGCATCTAAACCGGATTTGTACGCATATATGTGCACAGTTCATAATTAATCAATTTTGAAATTTAGAAAATATTTTACTGTTTTTCTCACATTTGTATGAAGGGGAATAAATGTGAGACGGCATCTAAACCGGATTAATCCCGTTTACAAAAACATTATAATGTGTGTTAAACAAGTCGTTGTACAGCTCTTCCCCAATATTATACCGTTGTTACTTATTAAATTAGTACACATACCTGTGCACCGGTAATAATTATTCAATTTTGAAATTTGGAAAAATATTTTACTGTTTCTCTCACAGTTGTCTAAACTAAGACCAACTGTGAGACGGCATCTAAACCGGATTTGTACGCATAGATGTGCACAGTTCATAATTAATCAATTTTGAAATTTAGAAAATATTTTACTGTTTTTCTCACATTTGTATGAAGGGGAATAAATGTGAGACGGCATCTAAACCGGATTAATCCCGTTTACAAATACATTATAATGTGTGTTAAACAAGTCGTTGTACAGCTCTTCCCCAATATTATACCGTTGTTACTTATTAAATTAGTACACATACCTGTGCACTGGTAATAATTATTCAATTTTGAAATTTGGAAAAATATTTTACTGTTTCTCTCACAGTTGTCTAAACTAAGACCAACTGTGAGACGGCATCTAAACCGGATTAGTACACATACCTGTGTATCATTCAAGACTAATCAATTTGGAAATTTGGAAACTATTTTACTGTTTTTCTCACATTTGTATGAAAGGGAGCAAATGTGAGACGGCATCTAAACCGGATTAATCCCGTTTACAAATACATTATAATATGTGTTAAACGAGTCGTTGTACATCTCTTCCCCAATATTATACCGTTGTTACTTATTAAATTAGTACACATACCTGTGCACCGGTAATAATTATTCAATTTTGAAATTTTGGAAATATATTTTACTGTTTCTCTCACAGTTGTCTAAACTAAGACCAACTGTGAGACGGCATCTAAACCGGATTAGTACACATACATGTGTATCATTCAAGACTAATCAATTTGGTAATTTGGAAACTATTTTACTGTTTTTCTCACATTTGTATGAAAGGGAACAAATGTGAGACGGCATCTAAACCGGATTAATCCCGTTTACAAATACATTATAATATGTGCTAAACAAGTCGTTGTACATCTCTTCCCCAATGTTATACCGTTGTTACCTATTAATTTGGTGCACATACCTGTGCACCGGTAATAATTATTCAATTTTGAAATTTGGAAAATATTTTACTGTTTCTCTCACAGTTGTCTAAACTAAGACCAACTGTGAGACGGCATCTAAACCGGATTAGTACACGTACATGTGTACAATTCATGACTAATCAATTTTGAAATTTGGAAAATATTTTACTGTTTTTCTCACATTTGTATGAAAGGGAGCAAGTGTGAGACGGCATCTAAACCGGATTAATCCCGTTTACCAATGCATTATAATAGGTACATAACTAATTTATTTGGAAATTTTGTAGATAATTTTAATGTTTCACTCCCGGCGTGTATGACATTAAACACCGGAAATCGGCATCGAAACCGTATTATTCCCCCTTGCATAGCGCTTATAAATTAACTCAGAAGAAGCACATTTAACGTGTTCTAAAGATAGGGTTCTAGAACCTATGGATTAATTCGGAATAATTGACGGAGCTGAGCCCGGATGACATTGCAAAGGTCGTGAACAAGCACAATAGAATTTATGGTGGGTGGAGGCGCAGCAGAATTTTTATTGAATTTCCTTCAACTCGCACTAAAGCGTTGTCTCGACACCAATACTTATTGAAAATGTGTCTTTCTAAACGGTTGAAATCAGCCTTGATGCGCAGTGAAAGGCTACGTATAAACATCGCCTTAACGTTCAGCGTTGTCGCTTTTTTATTTTCGTGTTTGCTTAGATTGCGCACGGTCCAGATGCAATATTTTAATAAATTAATGAGCAAGATCAACATGTCGTTGTTGTTTTTGTCATTATTATGTTGGAAAATATGAAATCTTATTGCATTTAGGGTGATGGTAACCTGCCATCCTGTTAGATGAAAAAGTGTCGTCTCCACGAAAGACCATAAGCCGCTGAGAGTACGGCATTCATAGAATAAATGTGAAATGGTTTCTGGTTGCCGTTTACATAAATAACATTTGAGGTTTCTAGATATATTGTATTTATATAGCAAACTTTGGGTAGGTATGATCTCGTGCGCTATTCTCCATGCCAGGTCCCTATAGCGAGGTTCTACAAAAGGGCATTGCATCCATTTCCACGTTTCGGCAAAAACAATTGTAGGGTATACCCTGGTGATTCTAGGTTTAATTTGTTTTCGTTGTATAAGTTTACCATAAATAAACTTTGTTGTCACAGATTGTCGACCCATAAAGTCTGGTACCATGTGCGCAAAAATACGAAAAACTCTTAAGGCGTTATGGTAGTACCTGGGTATTTGTTCTGCATGCGGGATGCATAATGACGCAAAGGCAGATACGTACTCTCTTAGGTGTATTCCCAACCAATACACTGCTAGGAAGGTCCACTTGGCCTTATGCTGTTTAATTAACTGCAGAACTTGTTTGACAAATAGAGATTCTAGTTTAGTTTTAATATCTACGATATTAAGTCCTCCGTCCGCATATGTGTTTAATAGCGATTCTCTTTTCAAAGCTTCGGGTTTATTATTCCAAAGAAAAGTAAATGCCAATTTGTTCAATTTCCCCCCCACTTTTTTGGGCATTGATACCAGGCTCCCTATATACCAAATAGAGCTGCACAACGCAGTTTGCAAGATAACGCTTTTCCCCCTAAATGATAGATCTCTCCTGCTATATAGGTTCACGCATTTTTCAAATTTAGAAGTGACTTTCTCCCAAGTCTTATTATCGGCGCCTGTTGTACCTATGTACACACCGTAACATTTTTGGAAATCACTGGTCCATTTTAGGCCACCCGGTTCCTCTGAACACCCTCGCCACCGCCCCAGCCACATCCCAAAGGTTTTATCCTTATTGAGAATAGCTCCGGATACCTTTTCGTATAAGTTTACTAATGTTAGAATATACTTGACCGATCTTGTATCGCTGATAAACAAATTAGTATCGTCTGCATATTGGCAAATTGTAGCAGTTTCAATTGTACCTGGTAGTGAGATCCCTTTGATCATAGGATCCATGCGAATCCTATGAGCGAAGGGTTCTATGCATAAAACATACAGAAGTGGTGAAAGACTACATCCTTGACGTACACTGCGCTGTACGGGGAATTCCTTTGAGATATAACCATTAACCAGAATTCTAGATTCTACTTCTGTATACAACAATTTAACCAGTGATATAAAATGGGGCTTAAATCCAAAGTTACGCAACACGTTGAATAAATATTTATGGGATACCCTGTCGAAGGCTTTGGATTGGTCCAGAGAAATAATCGCATCCGTCATGTTTTTATCATTTGTGTATTCCACGAGGTTTCTAATAAGGTGTACATTATCTTGAATGGTTCTCCCAGGTATGGAACAGGTTTGATCTGGGTGTATTATTTCACCTATTATTTTCCGTAATCTTAGGGTAAGCACTTTGGATAATATTTTGTAATCAGTGTTTAAAAGTGAAATTGGTCGCCAATTTTTTAACGTATCTGCATTGGCGGGGTCTTTACAAATTAGAGTTATAAGACCTTGTCGTTGTGAAGGAGGCAGCAACCCTTCACAACTACATCGATTTAAGAAACGTACAAACGCCTTTCCAATATACTTGAAAGCAAAAGCGTAGAACTCTTTAGGTAAGCCATCCAGACCAGGCGTCTTAAAATTCGACATCTGTTTAATCGCCATTTCGCATTCATTAATAGTAATTGACCCTTCACATAGGAGTGCAGACTCTTCACTTAAACATGGTAATTCATCGAAGAAAAAAGGGTTCAAACTATCATCTACTTCTTCTCGCCGATATAATTTTGTATAAAATGATAGACACTCTTCCTTGATTTCAGCGTTGCTAACCGCATTCGTTCCGTCGCTCTTAGTTAAAATGTCAATATGTTTACTTGAAGCGAGTTGCTTTTCCCTTTGTAGAAAGAATCTCGTGGGCTTCTCGTTGGTTTCTAAGTAGTTAACTTTAGCTCTGATTTTGGAGCCCTCTATTGATTCTACAAGTAGTTTGTCCATCTCATTTTGAGCTTGAATGAGTTCTTCCCTCCCCCTGTCAGTGGTTACCCCTAGCCCCTGTAACAACTTATTGAGCTTCGAACGGGCTCCCTTCTGTTTCTCTTTCCGAATACGCGATAAACGGCAAGAATGGGCTATTATAAGTTTTTTAAAGCTTACTTTGCATTCCTCCCACCACTGTAAATTTTGGTCAACAAAGTTTTCTAATTTTTCCCAAAGCCTGATGAAATCCGTCTGAAAATACGTGTCTTTCAATACATCTACATTGCATTTCCAAAATCCTGGGCCCATTTCTTTGTGCCCAGTTGCGTTGGTATTTAATACTAACTGGACCATGTCGTGGTCCGACACTTTATGAGGGATGGGTAGGTGGCTAACGTTGGAAACGTCTTTAGTAATGGATTTAGAAACGTATATGCGATCAAGTCGTACATGGATATTCCCTAATGAATTTACCCAAGTATATTCTTTTTTATTTCCGAATTTAGTTCTGAATGTGTCTACTAACTTAAAGTCATTACATACTGATTTTAAATTTTCGCTTCCAAATTCCCCACAGAAGTCGTTCCCTCCCCCTTTGTCCAAATTATTGTTTACTACACAATTAAAATCACCACCTAAAATAAGTGGGTGATTCCCTTTTAGATAATAAGCGAAGGAAGAAAAGAAAACCTTTCTTTCGTTAACGGTATTCGGAGCATAAATATTTGTGAAGACGTAACGTTGTTCGTGAAATTGCACCAAAAGTGATAGTAGTCTACCTTCACAGTCGCGAGTTTCTCTTAGTATTTTATAATTTAGCCCATTCCGAAACCAAATGCCCACCCCTCTTGCCCGCGTACTACCGAAAGACCAGAAGCATTTCCCTCCCCATGCATTTTCCCATGAATTCCCGATAAATTTAGATGAACAGTGAGTCTCTTGTAAAAAGCATATATCAATTTGTTTGATATTAAAAAGTTCGGTGAGAAATTGACGTTTATGCCTATCCCCCAATCCACGGCAATTTAAACTATTAATATTCAATAGCGGCATTGTCTACTTTAGTAAGTCTCAAAACTGCTGTCTGTCACTATGAGCAGACCGCCCGATTTTGGCGAGCTGTCCGACACAGTGTTGCTGGGGGACATCTCCGTCATTTTCCTCTTTTTTCTACGTTTCACCAAATTCCACTGAGGTCGGGGTACCTCATCAGACGACATATCGTCCGACGAGGGGGCTGCCACAGTGGCGTAGCTACGATGTCGCGAGCTACAGCTACGGTCCGGGGGCGGGAGCGGCGTAGCGGGAACACTATCGGCGACTGTATCCGCGGCGGGAGGTGTCACGATGACACCGACCACGCTCGGCGGAGCAGTGACCGAGGGCGTTTCCTCGCTGGCTACCCCCGTCCCTGGCGTTGCTGCCGTCGCCATATCGACTCCAGCCTGGCGGGGAGCGACTACACCTGTGCCGTCGCCGTCCGTCTCGGTCACAGGCAGTGCCTGCGGCACCTCCGCCCGGTCCGAGACATCGACTACACCGGTGCCGCCGCCGTCCGTCTCGGTCACAGGCGGTGTCTCCAGCACCTTCGCCTGGACCGAGTCAGGGCCCCTCGTCCTAGGCGCTTTGTCGCTACCCGCCACCGCGGCCCGGGGTGGTGGCCTATACGCGCGTTTTGTTTTAACGAACTTCTCTAAGTCCTTGGCCGCCTTTCTAAAAGCGAGGCGTTCCTCGTCTGTCATGGCCCAGACCGCTTTTCCTACCTTATCATTCAGGTCGTTGTCAGGGGTGTTAGTAGGGGCGTTGTCCTGAGCCACTGGACGGCGAGCCGCAGACAAAGCCCCACTTGCCGGGTCGCGCACGGTCGCACTTCTACCCTCGTGATCGCGGGGTGTCACTTCATTTTCCTCACTGTCCGTATCGTCCGAGCCCTCCTTGGTCTTTCTCATGGCTGTTGCATAAGTTGCCTTGTCCAAGGCGCAACTCTCTGTTGTGTGGCCGTAGACGCCGTGGTGTCTACAAAATGGCGTTTTGCAAGCGCGCCGGTAATGACCGGTTTGCCTGCATTTTAAACAAAGGGGGGGCCTCCCAGCGATGGTTACTAACAATTCGTATTTGTCCGCGGTAACGGGGTTGGTGACTGTAATTAGATGCGGAACCTTGCGTCTGTCACCAGTCATGACGACGCTACGTATCCCTGAACAAACAGACTCAAAACCTTGGCTTTTACACTTTTCGAAACATATAGTTTTTACCTCGGCATACGGGTCCAGGGCCTTTACGATGGCTGTATTCGGTGCAAAGGGCGGGACCCAATGAATTTTGGCGGTAAATTCTCGGTTGTCCGACGAACGGACTTTAAAGGTATACAATATGTTTCAATATCTCACCCAAATTGGGGTATATCGTGTTTTCCCCTGAAACCCTGCCAGCAGTTTTACAAAGCTATCCAGGTAAATTGTAGGTGTGTATCCAGGATGATGCATTGGGCTACATATGAATAAGGTAGATAACGTATATGAATCAAGAATGGTTTATAAGGGCGCAATAGAAAAACGATTAGTAAAGGTTTAAACTAGAACGTCGAACTTTCAGCTTGATAGTTTATAGATACTTGGTCGTGATGGTATCAAATCAAAACAGCCCAGCTTTATGCATGTCAGGTTTCTTTTTCATTCATAAAATACAATTGCTTGTAGGGTACACTAGACTTTCATTGTATGTTGGCGATTGTAGCTTGCGGCGGTTTTGATTTGAGGCCAACAAGGAAGAACCCAATGTTAAACAATGTTAACCTGTATCTAATCAGTGTGTTATTCAATACATATTGTCAAGAGCCTCATGCATACTGCTGCATATAGCAACACCTTATGCTGACCAAGACATAACACGATTTACCTCTGCTTGCGTGAATAATACATTTTATTTTTATTTAGGTTTGAACAGTTACTGTACGAAGTATATTCATGAATAATCATTTGTATTTTGAGTGCACTGTTTTCGGAGAACGCTTGTCTTTCATAACGGCGCCTTCGCATAACCTACGTTTTGGAGTATACATATCTTATGTAGGTTGAGTTTGATACTGCATCCCTATAGTATGCTATATAAATCTTTTGCAATTATTGTTATGCTATTGCCAGCTTTGACGCAGAGCTTTATATGCATGTTGATGCTTGTTTTAAAGCATGTTTCATAGATGCTAATAAACGTGCTTGACATAAATTGCCATGTGTTGGTGTCTTGTCTTATTGTCAGTCTCTAACATACTTCTTCAAAACATTTAGTGTGCATCAGGCTTCATGTCGATTTTTTTACAAAGAAAACATTCAATTAAATTGACTTTAATGTCCTGAGAAAGATATAACTCATGATCGTATCTAAAACATGTAAAAGACTGTCACATAACATGAATAAAGCTCAACACTTAACCACAACAAAACGACCCCGGAGACATAAATACCACTGACTGAACATTGTGATCGCCACATGTTCAAAACTGCTGCTGTGCCATTCTCTTTTACATTGCATGCACCAGTGCCTCCGCCCAGACAGAAAATATGAAAGTATGAACGGAGTGGGTGATCAGAATCAGCAACGACAGCACGAGTTTTCCTCAAAATTGATCAATGTTTGAAACTGTTCGAAGATCGTGCTAGTATAAAATATAAGAACTGTTCCATCAGCGCCATAAAAACATGAGATAATTTAGCCGTACAAGTTGGAAACAATGGGATGATGCATACTGTACCACTGCACCTCCCTCCCTCCCTCCTTCCCACTCTCTGCCTCCCTCCTGCCAGCCAGCCTCCGTCCGTTCGTTCCTCCCTCGCTATCTTCCTCCAGCTCTTCCTCCCATCCCTCGTCTCTCTCCATCACTCCGTCCCTCCCATAATTCCTGCCTACCAATTTATTATAACATAAACAGTGCAGTACCATTCATAATTTTACAACTGTTATTTTCAAAAGCAAGGTTATTTTATATACTGTAAATGTAAGTATTTCAAGATAAATCGTATGCATACGTGTAATGCATGCACTAGTGGAAGGTTCAAGCAAATCACGTTAGTCTATGCAATATGCATTGACGTATTGCTCGTACCTTCACAATATTTAATATAATGTGCCATGTGACCACAGCATAGCAACAATATGAAAACATTGTTTGCATATGTATAATGTAATGTTGTTGTTGCGAAATAAAATTTGGTTTGATATGATGTACAACGAAAAGTATACAGAATGAATTACAATTACAACATTTCACAATATGAAAACTAAAACTATCAGTGGAACAGGAAATTGGACCAAGCACAAGCAAACTGTCAAAATACTGTCGCCTTGCCGTTTGTAATGCTCACATCTGCGCAAGTGCTTTGTACGATTTTTAAAGAATCCCTGTAAAACACGAATGCTTTTTTTCTTCAGTACTCTGAGGCGTATCGAATGAATAACAAGGCTAGCGTCACTGTCAATGGCCGCTGTGTCTGCCCGTATCAACAAAACGACTCACAGCTGCTGTAATTGCATGTTACTGGATGCGACGATGCCAGGGAATAATTGCCTCTCTGAGGAACAGTTGACACGTACCGCAGTTGACGCTCCTGTCACTCCAGATAATGCAGCTATTTTTGAAAAAGGTCACATTTTCCGCTGACGGTGTTTGTCTCATCAGAAGTTGTATTCTTCTGCCTCAGGGTTAATACGCTGACGCCGCTGGTACATCTGTGCGTAATTGAGAACTGCAACTATTTCTGGGACTGTCGAGTAACAGCCATTAAGCAAACAAAGCAAGCATCAAAGAACTGCACATAACACAAGGGAAATACAGACAGACCAGGGAAAACCACACCGTGTTTGTTTTTGTATAGTTGTCATCACAAAATCATGTATAGAAGCAGTGTGGTCATTCCATATATTAAATCAGCTATGACAATTTCAGATATGTGTAACACCACTATTATAAGTCACTCACATTATACACAAAACATAACAGTATGTGTTCGATTCCTTGTTCATTTGTTCTTTTAAAAATATTTGTTCTTATGGCGTCAACTACAGATGACGTGTTTGTGGGTGACGCGAGGGGTCTCGTAGTTCGATAGCGAAGGGTTAGTATCAGTTAGCAAAGGTTTCCCAAATTATAGCACGATAATGCCCCAGACAGCCCTGCCAATACCTCACCTGTATTTATGGTTATACAACTTAACACTTTTAACACACCCGCTTACAGCGGTACATACAAGCCCCGGGTAATACAAGACATGCTGGTACGGTACGATCCTGGTACGATCCAACTATTTCCTGGTGATATCATATCCCCTGAGGCATTTCTGGCCACTGAACAAGCTGACACCATATGCCAACAAGGTCAGAAACATGACAGACACTCACTGTGGGTAGTTCAGTAGCTGGAGTTCCATCAGATTTCAAACCAACAGTTTGTAGATTGTCTTATGCCCAACTTAATACAAAGACAAATCGTTCAAATACCTTCGTTACAGAAGCATGCCACTAGGTGGACGATTAATCATAGCATGTGGCTTAATTTGGTGAAATAAATAATTGTACAGTACTAGTCTTGTATTTTCTTTTTCAGACTTCGCCTTACTGTCTATCTTTGTTTCTTCTTCCTGGTACAATGCCTTGCTAGATGTGCCATTTGCGAGGACGGTTTATATACAGTATAGTAACATGACCACACAACTCTAGTTTATATTTCTTCAACTTCAACACTACCATTCTCACTAATACAATTATCACTTAATCAATTTTCCGGTTAATATAAATACATCAAATTATATTTAAAATCAAAAGCAAAAGTATCTTGACAATTCTGCACCTAGAACAACGATTAGGGCGTTCTAAATTTTCAAGGTATTCAGAAGCATCACTGGGCGGCACTTTGGTCTTAGGTCTTAGGTGGTTTACCTTCAAACAGCCCAAACTTGGGCAAACGTAGGAGTTATTCTTCTCTCTAGAATTAGGTCACAAATTTAAATATAATTCATGAATTCATACTCACTAATTACCCGGTATCGAAATGCCAGCGAATTATGAATAGACATGGACAATTAGCAAAGTACAATCCTTGCTGTATGTGTGGCCCGAGATAAGACTGTTGACATGTTGATGGACACAAAGGACGGTGAGTCAACGCATTCATATGGACAGTGTCGGAATCACACAAGGGTCTCTATGTCGGGACAGGGTGTTCCACACACTGTGGCAAATGGTTCTGTCTCTTTCCCAGATTGCTGGAAGATGTTTCACACATTTTAAAATATGCACGGCTGGTTGATGATACTATAATGGACGTCTTGCAAATTACCTGGTCTCGGGTGTGTTAAAGATAACCTAGTTTTTCCAGAATAACCACAGAAACACTAATGGCCAAGTGGCGGTTTACTGATTTAACGGGTTAACGTAACACAAGAGTTAATGCTGTAACCCTTTAAGGTTTATACTGTGCAGCTATCTGGCTGGCATTTCTGGCCATGCTAAGTTACTTGTTAATAGAAAATGCATGATATAAATGTATAGAAAGTCTTGACAAATAATGTTTGTTGTTGATAACGATAACAATAGGAATGAAAGAAACCAACATCATTATTACTAATATTTTTTATAATGTGAAATGTTTCAGGGAACGGAGTGTTACTTAATGATTACCAGACCTGTTTGTAAAGAGCTAAGCTGTCCCACAGACAACAGGTAGTAGCAAGTTTACTTGTACGGCGGCAAATCCAGTTACCACGGGCTGGCGGACAAGCGGAATTTCGAACCGCCACGAGTTGCGGGCCGAAACCCGCCCTGTGCAGGGTTTACTGCTCACACATCGAGCACTGACTGGCCGTGCACCTGAATACATTAATAACATGTCAGTCGACGACAGCCGGTTATGTAGGTCACTGCTCTCCAGTGAACACACTTTATTATGTGTAACACGCGCAAGGCTTCAGTGGGGAGACAGGGCTTTCAGTGTGGCAGCACATTTTTAATAATATATATGTGTGTGTGTGTGTGTGTGTGTGTGTGTGTGTGTGTGTGTGTGTGTGTGTGTGTGTGTGTGTGTGTGTGTGTGTGTGTGTGTGTGTGTGTGTGTGTGTGTGCATGTGTGTGTATGTGTGTATGTGTGTGTGTGTAGTTCCTGGCTGCTTCCTATGCTAACTTAAACCTGAACATATCATAACCGCGTATATCTGCATATAAGATAACACCAACCACACTTCATGCACACCTCTCAACGCGCAAATACAGACACGGTATAAAACCATCCGGGTCTTGTTTATGTCAGCCAGAAATTTGTAAACGAGACGCGAAACTAGGGGATTTCCCAATTTCCGGAAAATAGCAGTATATCTTCCCAGTTTCCAGAAAATAGCACACCGATTATGTGCACTTGGAGTATGAATACAGGCTGATTACATGTGCACGTGGAGTATGAATCACTGACTTGAATTCCATGACAACTAGAATTAAGATGAGGCACCAAGAAGCTAAACCCGAAACAATTCGGTCGCATCACTACCTCCTTTGTCTCTTCGCGGCGCCACAACGAGGTTGCCTTTCGAATCGCACTACCAAATTCGGGGTTGCGTTTTGACGTCATGAATAAATTAAACGCACATGGCGGTTTGTTTGTAGGGCAGAAAGCCGCTGCTGCAGCAGGCGCTCACATGTAAACGGGGCGGTGTGTCGTTGTCCACAATTTCTTACCCGGTGGTCATGCTCATGAAAATGCAATTTTTCACTTGTTATGCTTTATCAGAAAATGTAGATGGCTTGTCAGTGTGGATACTTTCCATATGCCGGAATTTTGAGGTAGATAAGCCTAAGGGTCATTGCGTGAAGTCGTTTGTGTCAACTAGACAGCTATCCATCGTATGCATTGCATGGATGCCCAAAGTCAAAGAGCACACCAGGATTTGTTGCATCGTTTCTGCACATGTTTGTAATTTGGAGTAGTTATGTACAGTATATTTACACCACAACACATCCACACATAGTGATATTAGTTTATTGTTTAGCTATGATAATGCAGTCATAATAATGTTTTGATAATATAACTATATAGGCTTTCATTATTCTGATAAATATTCCCTTTGCAAAACAAAACTATTGATTTGTATACAATATGTTATAGGATGTTTGTATTTAGTTTTCCATAGAATTATATAGAATAGTCTATAAGATTTTACTATTGAAAACCTTAGGATATTGCCTATAGAAAATAATATTCTATAGAAACCATAGGATATTTCGTAGTTTTCTATGGAATACTTCCTACAGGGAATATCCTACAGAACATTTCATATAGAATTGTTAAAAAAATCTTTAGAAAACTATAGAAAATATTATATTGTCTGTCTATTGACGTTTAATTCTTCACATTGTCATGAACCAGAATACGTATCGGACATGTTGATTCATATAAACCACGCATGATTAAAATCACAGAATGATCTAACACTTATCATGACTTTGTGACTTTCGCTCTCAGTACAAAAACAGGGCTCTATGATAATAATAATATTTATTATTTATAAAGCACAATAGCAAAAGTGTTGTATAATAACATATCAAATTACTCATTAATTTAAGTGTTATAAAATAATAATAATAAATATAACCGTCAAAATTATGTTCAGATAAATAAGTATACACATACAATTAATCATATTAAAACTGTTAATAATTTATTAAACATAGTAAATAAGTAAAGTCGATAACTAAAAAAAACTAAAACTAATTATTACACTATTTACATGTGAAACACATACTAAACATTCGCACAAATAAATAAATACCGACAAAAACAATACATAATTTTTATGTATAAAAATAAGGCAAGATACGATATTTAGATCAATGTCTAGAAATATTATGGGATATTTAAAATGTCAGCAGTAACATGTACGATACATGCACCACATGCATGTATGATACACCACAGTCTGCACATGTGCTGCGAGATACGGTGCGTACGAATCGTGACTTCTGAATGACTTCAGGGGTTCTGCAGTGTACATACCCGGAATGTTTAATATGAACTATGTGTAAATGCAGCCATAATCTACAGGCGCCGTATGCATGGCCAGGGACTAACTCGCGAAACTGGGTATAACTCGGTTACGAGGTCGCAAGTTCGCTAATCCGGTATGCATGAGCACCGCATAGGCTCGATTTTAGGCTGTTGCCCGCACTGCGACCGCCTATCTCTAGGCCCTCTAGCTAGGAGGTGTAACTCTTAGGCGGTGGTGATAAAAATGGCGGCCGTAGTAGTTTGGAGAAGTCAACACAGGAGGAATTTGAGGCGAAATCGGTTATTCCGGGATAGGAAGAATCCACTGGATATGTACGATGACGTGGAGTTATACGACAAGTTTAGATTTCGCCGTCACGATATCCTAACAATCGTGGATGAACTGCTAGACGACTTAGAGTACCCCGATCGACACGCGACAAGGTTCCTTGCCGGCTACTCTGCAAGTTATAGTGGCATTGTCGACGTATGCGAGTTTGTTTCTAGAACTTGGTGGCTGAGACAATCCGTATCGACCAGTCAACCGCATCCCGAACCATCCACCGTGTGACCAACGCTTTGTTCGCTCGGATGAATGAATGAATGAATGTTTATTTAACAACAGCAACACAGGAATATACAACATAGTATGAAAAATAATACAATACATAATGGTAACGACAATACAATATAATATCGGTGCTGTTGTTAAAAGGACATAGCAGAAGTCGTATGACTTGTAAGGCGCTATGCCCTTCTCAACTAAAATGCGTAATAGTTATAGTAAAAGTTATGAGATTTAATACAACCAACAATAATATTTGTTTTGCATTGTGTTAATTGTTCATAAATACGAAGAAAGTAACGTCGACTTTAAACTTTTTTTAAATTGTTGTAAACTTGGCAACTGTCTTATATTACTTTCAAGACCGTTCCATACGTGTATTCCTCTGACAGTAATTGATAGTAGTCTATGGGTGGTGTTCGCTTTTTTAACATAAAATAGTTTAGATTGTCTGGTATCATACTTGTGTACGGCTGCAGTTGGTTCAAAGAACGCCTGTACACGACCTTCTAAACAGTGGTTGTTTGCTTTATAAAGCATAACCATAGTCCTATGTGTAATTAAATCTTGAAGTTTAAGAATTCTTGAACAGTGAAAAAATACAGATGTATGACCATGGTAATCAAGACTATATATTATTCGTATAGCTTTTTTCTGTAGCAGAGAGAGTTTTCTTACTCTAGACGGATACGTATTTCCCCATATTTCACAGCAATAAGACATATATGGTTCAACAAGTGATTGGTATAACGTGCGTAATGCTTGAATATCAAGAACATCCTTTGTTTTATACAAAACACCTATGCTTTTTGATACCTTCGTTTCAACCGTTTTTATCTGCTCTCTCCACGTTAAGTTTTCATCAATGATTACACCAAGGAATTGTGTATGTGACACCTGCTCAATGTTCTTTCCATTCAAAACAATGTTTACTGTTGGTCTAAGTTGTTTTTTATTTGTAAACATGATAAAATTGGTTTTGTTCACATTAAGCGATAATTTATTAACTCTGAACCATATATCTAGTTTTTCTAGTTCGTTATTAACTGTACATGTTATATCCACAATATTCCTAGTTGAGTAAAAAATGCTAGTGTCATCTGCAAACAAAATAATATTAAGCAATTTTGACACTTCACACATGTCATTTATATATAAAATAAATAGTACTGGGCCCAGGATTGATCCTTGTGGGACTCCACACTTGATATTCTTTAGCTCTGAATTACTGTTGTTATAGCACACATACTGACCACGATTGGCTAAATAACTTTTAATCCAATCTAGTGCCAAACCCCTTATTCCATAACATTGTAACTTACTTAGCAGTATTTTATGATCAACGGTGTCAAATGCTTTCTTCAGATCAATAAAGACCCCGATAGTGCTTTCTTGTTTATCTATTGCTGAAGTTACCTTTTCGACAAATTCGGTTAACGCTAATGAAGTTGAGTGATTACTTCTGAAGCCATATTGCCCGTCAGTCAATACGTGATGATTTTCAATGAATGACATTAACCTTTTATTAAATATTTGTTCTAGTATTTTGGAGAATTGGGGTAACAGTGATATAGGTCTATAGTTAGAAAATTGGAGACGATCTCCTGATTTAAAAACAGGAATAACTTTTGCCGTTTTCATGTCATTTGGAAATATTCCGGTGATTAATGATCTGTTAAATATATAGGTTAAAGGTCTTACAATTTGCTTTATTACCTGTTTAACAGTTTTCATGCTGATTTCGTCGTGTCCATACGAAGTCTTACTTTTGCACCCTGACACAATTTCGCTTACTTCTTTCTCAGTAACGGGATACATATACATTGAATCTGATACCTGGTTTTTTAGAAAGTCAGTCGGTTGTGTTCCTTGGCATGGCTCTATACTGTTAGATAATATTGTACCTATGTTAACAAATAAGTTATTGAAATGATTAGCAATTTCTTCGTTGTCTAATGTTACTCGATCGTTATCAACAATGAATTCATTTGAATATTTTGCTTCCGACTTTCTTTTGCCAATTATAGTGTTAAGAATTGTCCACGTTTCACTAGCGTTGGCCTTACACTCTTCCAGTTTCTGTCTATAATAGTTCTTTTTTTGCAATACGCAAGATTTTTGTTAACTTGTTTTTGTAGTTTTTATAGCGACTTTCTGTTAACAATGACCTTCTTTTTAGAAATGCTAAGTACAAGTTATTTTTTTTAATGCAAGCATTTTTTAGGCCTCTTGATATCCAAGGTTGCATGAGTGGGTACAGCTACCGACGCAACAACAAGCCGACCGACAGAAGGCGAGTTCCTGCGGCTAGCGGGATTCCCCACCGCGGTGGTATGCATCGACGGGACTCACGTCCGCAAGAGCACGAATATGTCAACAGGAAGAATTTTCACTCGATATACGTCCAGGTAACGTGTGATTTATCAAATAGTTTAAATTTCACAAAACCTTTATGCAATGTGACTCTATTTTAACATACCACGTATTTACTGAACTACTTCTTGAATTACCATAATTTTGTTAAATTATGCGAATACATGATCAAACAGATTTAAATACAACTTCATAATTAAAATGTAATAACATTTTATTAACTATTTGTAATTGTATGTGACACTACGTAAAATGAATCGGTTGTATAAATTTGTATTTAATTACTGATTTTGTTTTCAAATAATATTTCAAGTACTTTTATTTGAGTATGGCTATTATTAAATGAAGAGTTAGATTTCATTTGCTTTTCTTCAGTCAAAAATGTCAATAGATCATTTGAAAATTGACCACATTTTCTAGTAAGAAAGAAAACCATTATCACTGAGGTCATACCAATGAAAGCAGGTTAAATGTTCTAGTTGTCACCTGCGAGCAGCTTGGTTTTGTTGCTAATAACACTCCTAACACATATTTGCTCTGTATGGTCTGAGGGGAGGTAGAAGTTCCTCAAAAATTATTACGTGCCTATATTGTTGACATTTGACAGCATACCAACTGTACGTAGCTATGTATGAATATATCATCACAAATATGATGATGTATTGATTTGACCACATATACAGGGTACTTGAAGTATTATTATTATTCACTTATGTGAAACACCTATGTACATTGTACACCGTGAAACAGTTAATTTTGCCTCTTGTGCCAGTCACTGATGTTTCCTCTGATTAAAGTACACTGTAGCTACCTTATTTGCACAGGCCACTTAATTGCAATTAGTAACACGAGAGATCTGTCCCCAGCCACCAGCTCCTACTATTGTTTGTTCAAGTGCTCCTTGCAGCTGATAACACATGGCTACACTTTTGAGGACAGGGTAGCATACATAGATGCCTGCATGCTAGGGGTTTATTGCTTGAATGGAAAGGCTGTTTTTATTATGATAGATCAAGGGAATGATGTAGGTAGGATACTTGGATCTTTTTAGCTATGTACACATTTTTTTGGGCATGTTTAGTGCTATAAATGTGTTTAAATGCAAACATTTCCAGGTACTATTTTACTAGAGTCACTTAAATTTAACAATAAAGTGCTGCTTGAAATGCATCAGTTACAAATTCAACACTTAATAATTAAGAAATAATTGTATTTCACCCCTGTGTTATTGACCACCTCTAAATAAAATGTAAGACATAGTTTTGTTTCATGCACAAACTAGTAGTAACTACACAGTATAAAGTATAAAAAAATACATTGACTCAGGTATAAAAACATGCACATTAAATGAGTGTCATCTGTCTCTGTTGTGGTTCATATGTGATGCTGACATGAGGATTATGAACTGCATTGCCATTTGCCAAGTGGCTGGGTTCAGTGCAAGATTCCAGAATCCTGAGGGAATAGCAGCTGTTTCAGCATTCGAGTCGCCACAACAAACATTGACTGGTGTGTTTCTTGGGGACAGTGGGTATATATTCTCTCACTGATCATCAACAGGTGGAATTAACAGGAACAGTCATACACAGATGCCCACTGTATCAACGTAGTGGTCAAAGTAGCAGTTAACTGCTGCTGTAATAATAATAATAATACAATACTTATATAGCGCCCGATCAATTAAAATTGCTCTCAGGCGCTTTACAAACATACATAAAAGTAAATGTGTAAAAAATACCTAAAATACAGTATCTAAGAGCATGAAGACAGCATTTGACAAATAGGAACAGAATAAATAAAATATATATATATATAAAATAAAAATACATAAATAAAGTAAAATAACTTTAAATACACTAATTGATTTAAACATGATAAATTAAAACACAAAAAGTTAAATTACCAAAAAGCTTGCCTAAATAAATGAGTGTTTAGAAGTGTCTTAAAACTGTTTACTGTTGAGGCAGTCGTGATCAAAGACGGCAAATTGTTCCATAGAACTGCCGAGCAGACGGCGAAACGGTGATCACCGTGGGTGACAGTCTGTGAGGCCGGTATGGACAAAAGGGGCGGCTGTGAGGCAGATCGTAGAGTTCTGTTTACGTGTCTGTAGTTGAACAATTCTCTCAGGTAGTCGGGCGCTACCCCGTTTAGAGCACAATAGGTCAATAGCAGCACTTTGTAGGTTGGTCTCAGATGAACTGGTAGCCAATGTAGTCGCTGAAGCACTGGTGTAATGTGATCGTATTTCTTCGTACGCGTAATTATGCGAGCTGCACAATTCTGCACCCTTTGCAGTCGCTGCATGGTGTTGTTTGGTATACCATAGAGGAGAGAGTTGCAATAGTCTAACCGGGATGTTACTAGTGCATGAACAAGTGTTTTACACGATTCATTTGTCAGATGTGGGCGAATTCGCCCAATGTTTCTTATCTGATAGTAACACACCTTCACAACGTTAGCGATCTGCTGCTCCATCCTCAGGTTACAGTCAAATGTCACACCCAAATTGTGCACGCACGATGACGGTTTAATTTGATGGCCGGCTACTGTCATATACAAATCAGCAGGCAGGCTGTCGCGTTTCTTCGCCGAGGAAAAAATTATCACCTCGGATTTCTCCATGTTCAGTTTTAAGTTGTTATTTGTCAGCCAGGCAGCGACTTCAGCTACACACAGTTCTACCTTAGCAAGTGCCGTCACTATCGATTCGTCTCGATCAACAGCCAGGTATATTTGAAGGTCGTCAGCATAACAGTGATGGTTCATGCCATGTCTAGTAATAATCCGTCCAATCGGCTTTGTGTAGATACAATATAGGATAGGTCCTAGCACTGACCCTTGTGGAACGCCACGCGTCACGACTGAACCACCCGACTCGGCACTTCCCACTACCACCTTCTGATTCCTCTCGCTAATATATGATATCAGCCATGCAAGCACCTTATCGGTGATGCCGAATGACTGTTAAAGTCGAGTCATCAACAATTCATGCACGACTGAATCGAACGCGGCCGACAAATCAAGCGTTACAAGAATTGTTGTACATTTCTTGTTAAGTGTCTCGGCAATGTCATTCTTGACACGGAGTAACGCTGTTTCAGTGGAGTGGCCACGACGGTATGCCGACTGAAAAGGGTCGTGCAGTGCGTGTTCATCAATGTGCATATTAAGCTGTTTTGCGACGACTCTTTCAACCAATTTTGATATAAATGGCAAGTTCGACACAGGTCGATAGTTGTTCAAAATGTCTTTGTCCAACGTAGGTTTTTTTCAGGAGTGGTTTAACGATTGCATGCTTGAAGTCAGCACGGACATGCGATGGTGTAAGAGACGCATTTATCATAACAGTGATTACTGGAACTAACTCAGCAGAACACCGCTTTACAAGCCACGTCGGTATTGGATCTAATTCACATGACTTAACCGGAACGGATGTAACTAATCGCGCAACGTCCAATTCACTGACAGTCTCAAAGCAGAATAGTGGGACACCACCGAATGCAACGTCGTTGTTCATAGCTGCCAACGTAATGTCTGGATGATCTTCCCCACAGTCGACATTGTCATCCCGGATATTATTGTAGTGACTCCACTTGCATAAACCAGCTGGCACCTGGCTCAGGCTGTGGTGGAAGTTCTGGCAGTGGTGCAGGCATCACAGAAGATGATACATCTGGAATGCCAAAACATGTTCCTTTAGTAACTTATTTGAATTAGCATATGGACTTTGTTATTGACATTGACATAGTCAATCATGTTTTCTTAACTGAAGAATAAGTCACTATACCTGTATGTTACCATGGTTCAGTCTTACCCGACATGCTGTTTACTCACGTAATATACAAGATGTTCATTTAATTGATCAAAAATGTATGTATACTCCCATACACCAACATGTGTGTGTATGTATGTGTGTGTCTGTGTGTTTGTGTGTTTGTGTGTGATATGTAAGTATGATTAGTGTTTAGAATTTAGAAGGTGATCAACAGATCATTGTAGATGTGACAAAGTGTGGATACTGACCTCTGTCCTATTATGTAACTCTACCAGTCACCAACTCTAAGGCTGACTTTGTTTTTGTGTATTGCTATTGTAGTATAATTGCCCTGGTTATGGATGCCTGCCACTTTAAGGTGGCTGCCTGTAACTTGAGTCTGTGCTATTTTTATGATGGCTCTCTCTCTCTCTCTCCTGGAAAGTTTCCATTATTAGAATGCTTGATGCAACCCACATTGTTTACATAAGCTGTTTGACGTTGCTAATTATATATGAAAATCAAAGATAAATAGAGATTGCTCACCCCATGCATCATCAACTGGCAGAGCCATAGCCTGGCCATCACCTGTGTCCAACATGAAGCTGTCTGTGCCTTGCACTGAAACGTGAATATTATAATTTTGTAAATATTACATATTTACGCATTGTATTAATATATTATTTCCATTGTATCATGTATGAGTGAGTGGTACATAAGAATTATTTCTGTATAACAGTTCTGCACAAGAGTTGCTTTCACAATACAACTGTCTGTAGCATTCATACCATTATAAAAAAAATTGAATATAGGCATATGTTTGATTTACTAATGGATAAAAATAAAGTTTCATATGTGTCATTAATGTATTTGGTTCATTTTTATCGAAATGAGAATTATAGCTGTGACAACTGTACTCCAACAATAATTACATATACTAGATTTTTTTTTTTTTTATAAACTTATTTTATGTTATAAGTTATGCTATCAACAAGTCTGAAAACAGTCAGTCCTCGCTTTAGTGCCATTTAGTTTTGTTATAATAGGCTATGTCACAAGCACACATCACAAAATAAAATAATTAAATTTAAATAGAAAAAACTGATTGGGATTTTTTTTTTTTTTTTTTTTTCTATTATTTGTTTTACCAAAGAAGACACTGTAGTAAATAAGGAATTGTACATAATACGGTAACACTTGAAAGTACAACACACACCACAGACAGTAATCATTCGATCGTTTGACTAGACATGAATACTCACCATCAATTCCCATTGTCACATCGGTTCCTTCTCCAGTTGTATCCATGATGATATCAGCATACAGGGAATGTCAGTTTGGTGGTCTGTCTCCCACTTTTCCTTGATCACGTAGTGCGTTTTAAGACCGCAGATTTAAAATATGTCCACTTTTGTTTAGGTCGTCCTCCGTTCTTAGCGTTACCCCGAGTGAATAATTCACTTTAGCGGTGAGCTCTCGTCAAACTACCCCTTTTCTTATTTGTTACCGAATTTTGTAACTTGCTCATCAAAATAGTTTTTTAGTTGCCGATTCCCTCAATTAAACATATTATTATTTTGTCATCACGACAGGTCGGCTTACGCTTAAATTTTTTCTCCATGCGCTTCCCACCTTCGCCGACTTCCACGCCACGCTTAATGTAAACAAACACTGACCACGACGTGCGATGAACCCCGCTTTGACCCTGTGCGTTACCGCGCGCGTGCGCAATGCGGCAGAATTAGCTCCCCAAATAGCGTCGACTACTCCTCAATTGACTCTCAGAATCGTTGTCCGCAGACCAACTATGCGGCGGCTAAATCGCACTGCGACCAGCTCATGCATACCGACAGAATCACTCGCTAGGCCACGGCACAGTTAGTCTGAGGGTAGTGCCTGTGCGGCGCCTAAGCTAGTCTGAGGACATGCATATCGCCCCTAAGGACCACTTTGACACATCATCTACCCATTCCGTCCTGTCAGTGTCAATTAGCCTCCAAGCTGTACGGGTCTGGGACGTCTATCCCGATAATGACAGTTTCTGCGCTATAGCGATTCAACGACACACTGTCAAGATGGTTTATTTGGTCAGCCAAGTGTGCCATTACTCACATATGTCCATGCACAAAAAGAACAAATTAATAACAGTTATAACAGCCACAAAACGAACGACTAAACACAGCACTCCACGGCTTAGCGCCGCTGCTGTTTACGGCTTTCTGCCCTACGCGACCGTGCGCATGCGCGACCTACTTCGCTTTGTTGCCAAACACAGCAACCCCGAATACACTGTCGCTGGCTTTAGACGTGTATAAGTGGGTGTTGCATACTCTCTACCCAAGCTCGTGACTACTCGCGCGTTACGACCCGACCTGGCGATGATCGACGGTGGAATCTAGGTGAGTCTGAACACATGGTGTGGTCAGTGCGTTATCTCAATGTCTATTGCTGTCAATGTAGGAACGTCATACGAATTTACCGCCCCTTCTGACAACATGGGGAGATAGGGGTTTAGTGGCCTTAGTTTATTATCACGCAACATACCTTTTCGTTTATTAATTGTTGGTAATCTTTTACTTAACTGGGCTAAATTATTATGGCCTTTTAAAAGCGTTGTTTTTATCTTATATCGATATAAATGTGTTCGCAATGAAATTCTACATCACTTCTGGTACAAATTAGTCAGATAAAGAAAAACATTTGTGTTTTTGAACAATTTGAACACGCCGAGTCGAAGTAAACATGGCGATGTCACCACTGCAAATATGGCGCGAGCTGTAGACGCCTCCCAGAGGCACACAAACCGCGGAGTCGATTTCTTCGACTGGGCGTGTTTAAATAGTTCTAAAACACAAATAAGCTGATTTCTTTGTACCGGAAGTGATATAGAATCACTTTGCGAACACATACACATCGATAAAAGGTGAAAAAACGGTTTTAAAAGGCCATAATAATTTAGGCCAGTTAAGTATAAGATTACTTTTTGGGTGGTGCTTAAGAGCAGTTAATGATATGTTTCCTCTCGGTGTCGTATCTTTGTTTTCATTATATCTGCCTGCGACCATCTTGGATCACGCTGATAGGCCCCATCTTTAAAAAATATTTACGAGATGATGTTAATGAGTACGTCCATTTTGTAAGCTTGCGAACAAAGATGAAATATAAATGAATGTGATCGTACAAAAATATCACGCTAATCCGTTGATAAAAAGTTGTAGTAATGAGGCAGTTAAAATGGCCTATGTTTGACGATGTTTTGTGACTATTTATTTAGTTAGATTCAGCGTGATTCATATGCAGAAGTGTTACGATTTGCGTGGACGATAATATGATTACAGTGACAGTTTACCAATTGGTAGCGCAAAGGTGCACCAAGTCCCTTTATGCTAAATTATGGATCCCCTGTCTCAAAATACATCGCCATTTTGCCGTTTTCACCCTGAGCGCGATACATTGTGGTATACAAAGCACTCGAATACCGACGTGATCGATAGCAGGTGTATTTGCTTAACTAATATTAATAGTTAGCAAGTACTTATGAGATTATGTCTGCACATGTGAGTGTGTAAACTAATTAATTACTGCCAAGTTTAATTTAGCTAATTTATATTAGTTTGTTTATTGGTATTATTGTATTGTGTTCCGTTTTTCAAATATTATTTCGCATATCGTTTATACTGTTGTGTGTTGGTTAGGCAACATTACATTTAGAAATTATTATAATTTATGATAATTTATCATTAATGCTTATAAAATAAAAAAGACTTTTGTATGTCATTATTGGGTTATTCATTGATGATAGTTTTATATGAATTACTATTTACTTTTGAGTACATAAGTAATTTGTATAATATTCTTGAAAGATTGTAATACATTATATATTAATTGAATAAAAAAAATAGGCATGTATTGGCCTTCATCATTGTTTACAATAAAACCAGTATAATTGAAAAAGTAGTTTTCTTGTGATTTATGTACACAATCAAATAGGAAACAAATAAAACAGTTTTGTTATACAATTGTAGTTTCAGTAATGTTTCATCTATGTACTTGAAGGAAGCACCATTGCATTTTAATTAATTACTATTATCAGAAGAAAAAATAAAGGAATCCTAATTATTTATTGGCAAGATCAAATCTCTCAGAATTGTTATAATTTTAAACATATGTAGTTTGCTTAATATTTCACTTACATATATAAAACAACTACCATTATACACATTGTGACTACTATCAGGTAACTTTAAATTCTAAAGAAAAATTTTGTCCGCCCACTCTTGTCAATGCTTGTCCGGTTAGTCAGTCTGCTATTCTATAGGCCGTGGATATTGCACCGACGGCCACCCATATGTGTCGACTGCGGCTAGAAGTGATGAATCATGTCGGTAACACAACACAATATCAGCGCTAGCTAGAGGGCACAGAGCAAATATTATTTTAACATAGTCACTGCAGTCATGTCACTGATATGCTGATCAAATTTCGTCAAACAAAAACATATATCAGGCACTCTTAAAATGCAGGCATGTGCACTGCCCCTCAATATTTACCAAATGTAGCATGCTTTTCTGCATCCGCCGGGTCATGTAAGAAGAAATTGCTAAAAATATCTATGCCAACTACACTCTAGCTGCATAACATGCGTCATTGCACTGCAGATACATCATAGCACCGAACCTACTAGTACGCCTGTCCTACTGTACTCATTTCACATAAAAATAATGTTTCTAAATCTCAAGTGACACAAGGATTAAGGTACTACATTCGCATGGGTCCCACCAGGTGAAATCTAACTGTGCTCTGACCCCTAGAGGGCTGTCGTTGGGAAACCGCCGGCTGAATATTATCGCTTGCCACCCACCAAAAATAGCTCTCGGGCCGAGGTGTCTGCTGGTTTCGACCGTAGTGTAAGAAGAGCTATTAAATCGTTGTGTAAATTCCATGACTCACTCTGGCGAGAGTCGATTATGCGAGACTCGCTCGGGCGAGTATTTGTCAAATATATAAATAGAACACACCAGTCGAAAGATCGCTTGGCCGCTATCAGTTGACACATGGTACGTGGAAGTCAACACGGGCACATGAGTGCTTCTACTGCGGGTTATCTATTTACTGAGTTCAGCTAGTTAAGTGTTTTATAACTATGTACTTGATTTCAAACTGCTGACTTTTATGCACAGCGCCGTGCATGCTAACATTCCACGCTATCTGGCTGATCGAATCACGCCGTACGTTCCCCATCGCAGTCTTCGTTCGGCTGACCAGGCTCTCGTCTGCGTTCCAAGGGTCAACCTAAAACGTTTCGGGCGACGAGCCTTTTCATGTGCGGGACCTACACTCTGGAACTCGCTTCCTTTTTATCTCAGGAAACAACAAGATTCCGGACATTTTAAGAAAGACCTAAAAACGTTTTTCTTTAAACAGGCATCTTCGTAATTTATTCTAGACATTTTAGAAAGAACATGAACACTTTATATTTTAAATGACCGTATATTTACTTTTTTACTTTTTGTGTGCATTATTTTATCAAAATGTGTACTTATAATTTGCTGAACTGTTGTAATGTATTTACATTTTTAAGCTATTTTACTTGTACACACCCCTGAATTTACTATGTAAAGAAATGAGGTGTTTAAATAAAATTATTATTATTACTATCTGTTCAGACAGTTGCCTCATTAATATGGGTATATGAGACATATCAATAGACCTTCACTTAGTATATAGTGTCTCGTTGTGCGAGGAGTGTGCATGGCCTTTTTAGATGACGAAACAGTTTGGGTTTAGCAATATGTTTTATTTGCTCTAGCATCAGATCCACACTTGTTCGAAGCACTTTACAATATATAATACATTATGATCTTTAAATAAATCAACCAACTGAAGTCCGACCACATTGGAGAGATCACCCAGACCTGAATATATAATTACAATTTCACAGATTAAAAACTAGACTCTGCAATGTGGATGAGAGCACAGGAAAACCCACAGCAAAACAGTGATATCAATATAGTAACATCAACAACAACAGTACATCAGTAGGGAAACTGGAATTACTCTAATCCACAAGAAATGAAATACTGAGACAGTCTCAATGCTCTATCTGGACAACAATTGCCCGTTCTAGAGGTAGCAAAATAGTAATATAAAGATGGTCAACTAACTAATTATATTGGGTTGGTTAGGCTTTGGCTGCAGCTGGGAAGGACCATTGAAAATGGATGGAACTGCTGAATCATTCTTGTATCCACTTTGCTGTGATTCTGGTATTTTCCTTTCATCTCGGAATACGCAGAAGTCAGTAGCATTTATAAATAATTATTAGTCATAAAATAGTATATTATTATAATTAGGCTGTTAGATTAATACAAAATGCGTCGATCACGCTATGACGATATGCACAGTAATATTATTAAAACTCGGTTTCGTACATAATTCATCCAACATATTATTTGTTGTAAATTTGCATATGACTGTAATGTTTTAAAAGTATTAATTTCCTAAATTGATATTCGCATAGACTATTATCTTAGCTATATCGTATAAAATGTATGAGGCTTTTGCTGAGGTAGCCTAGCAGCGAAGAATGTTGTTGCAGCTTTCTTGTTATGATCATGTAGGATGTTAAGTTAATTACCCTTTTCAGCTTGTTGTATTTATAATTTAGTTACTTTGTGAGACCTTTGCAATAAAGCATTTATACCACTGAAAACATAAGCCCAGTCATAAAGATTATTATTTGGCGGAAAGAGTGTTTAGTCTATCCACCTCGAATGGGCGTCGCATCGGATATATAGTTGCTGTCGGTTATGAGCCGGTGGATTCCTCTCCCACTTCTTCGTTGTTTGCTTATGCATGGTCACGTGATGTACGACAATTGGGGCGTCGCCATGTGCAGGTGAGCTTAACTGTGCGGTGTTAGCAGCAGCTGATTCAATTGCCAGGGATAATTGTAGAGCTTTTTGAAATCCAGGTCAGTTTCCCCCAACAGTCGTCGTTGGACCGCTGGATCAGCCACTCCTCAAACTAACTGGTCCCCTAGATGTTCTTCCAGGATCAACTCGGCAGTTAGCTAAGCACCAGCCTTTGTTTCCCCCCAACCCTGTCTTACTTTTAGTTGTTCACGAATCTTACCGAGTGTCAGGGCGATTTATTGCTAACAGACATGATTCTTCAATACATATCACACATTCTCCTTGCAAATTCGTGGTGGAAGTTAGTTTTGCGAAATTGTTGCTTCATTATAACTAATTGACCTTATTTACAGTTTGTTGCAAAAGTGTTGTAATTAAATAGCTGTTCCATCAATTGTTCAGTTGCATTAATGGTTCAATATTTCTTAGTTTCAGATGTGATCAAGACTGTGTCAAACTCAATACGTGAGTCTTCCTCGACAGCTGGTACTTCTTGATCTCTGCACTAGTGGCTTGTGTCAGCCTCACTACAAAACAGTTGATGGTCTTGCAATTACATTCAAAGATACGCTGATCGGCGTTGTGGACATGGCAGCTCATCATAAGTTCTGTATTAACAATCAGTGTTGCTACCAAAACATAAAACGAATATTGTGTGAAGCTGACTTGAGTGGATCCTCTCTCTGCAGTCTCTGTTCTAACGTGACTCCCCATGAACGCTGCCTGGATACTACTACACATCTGGTGTTCAACTGAAAGCTATTATAAATAAATAATACAATTGTGCCTACTGACTTCAATGACATTTTGACATGGCCTCGGAATTGCAGATGGTGTTGTTTCTTAAGCATAACTAATCTTTGATAATAATAACAATATTAATTCACCGCCAATTCAGAACCAATTCACTGTCCACCAATGATGAAAACAAAACAGTCTGAACGTATTCGCAAGAAGAATGGGGACATTTCCATTGCATTTTCGGCACGTGATATCAATAACACTATTCGGTAGTTTGTACACAACACGTCGATGTTTCCGGGAAACTACGCCAACTTCCGTATAACGAAACTGAGTCACTCGGATGATTCGTGCGCAACACTTAGTCACTGAGATATAACTGGGTCCCAGGGGATTTCCCAGTTTCCGTAAAATTGCAGTGGTTATGTGCATACGGCGTATGAATACAGGTAACTTTCTTCCAGATCACTAACTTGAATTCTTTCGGGATTGGTATTTGATTTGGCTGCTAAATTGCTTCACTAATTCACTCTAACATTCAATGACAACTAGAATTAAGATTAGGCACTAAAAAGCTAAACGCAAAACAAAGTTCGACCGCATCACTCCTGTAACTCTTCGCGGCTGCACTATAAAGTACGCTGTTGCATACTCTCTACCCAAGCTCGTGATCACTCGCGCGTTACGTCCCGACCTGGCGATAGTCGACGGTGAACCCTAGGTGAGTCTGGATCATAGCTAAAATATAACACACCAGTAGAACAAGATCGCTCGGCCGCTATCAATTGACACATGAGGAGCGGTGGTCGCGCGGTAGAGCGCCTGAGTGTCAATCGAGCGCCGTTTCGAAACTTAGGCAATGTAGAACTTTTCCGTCGCAACCGTTGGTCGCTAGATGGCGCAGCTAGCCGGTCCAATGTTAACGTTGTCACGCTGTTTGGGCAAACACAAAGGACGACCTCGTGCTTTGATCAATGGTTTAAAATCGCCTAGTACCTGTTGTTCAGTGCCCGGATGCGCCAATAGAGGTGGGCATGAATTTCCGTCGGACAAAGACAGACGGAAAGCCTGGATAATTGCAATTCGGCGAGTTGAAAACACTGCCGGTAAAGCTTGATATACGAGTTTACCCCACATTTACCTGTGTCTTTCGGAAGAGACACCAAAAGCCGGTGGTCCTTTCATACATGTTAAGTTACAGAAATGCCAAAACAGTAGATTTATACGTAAATCGGAGGGTCTCAGAAAATCGGGCTTTTATACGTATATCGGAGGGTCTCGGAAAATCGGGTTTTTATGCGTAAATTGTTTTGTTAACCATATATGCGTAGATTTGCTGCTCCCGCCGGCAGACCGGGAGGTGTAGTACAATACCGGAAGGCTCCCGGCGAAACCGGGAGACTTAACATGTATGTCCTTTCTATCTGGTGTCTATGTCAGGGTAAGTCAAATATCCCATACAGGGGGTAAATGTGTAACCTGTAGTGGACTCACTAATTCTAGAGAACTCCTGCGTTAGCCCAAGTTTGGGCTGTTTGGATAAAACCACATAAGATACTTTGAAGTCAACATGGGATGGTGACAGCCAGTCCACGACAGAAAGCAAATGCAGTCCCTGTATATACACAGGACTGCATCATGCCTGGCTCTATCAGTTAGCACCCTTGTTTTGATATATTAATAGGCACTCTATGAATCAGGGAAGCAGTTATGGGTCCAAAGTATATACCCTCCATATTGTCAGTCATGGTGCAAGCCATGGCCGCTATTCAAATACATGTAACCAACATAACCTTTAAATAGCATACCATGAAGGCCTTTGTTTATTTTAGAATTTGCTCCAAACCAACAATAAATTTTGTTTTAGATTTACTAAAAACATAAGTATTTCATGCTTGTAATATATATATATATATATATATATATATATATATATATATATATATATATATATATATATATATATATATATATATATATAATTATAATTATAATTATATTCATATATTATAGACATATATTATAATATATATATATATTTACATTTATATATATACATATATATATATATATATATATATATATATATATATATATATATATATATATATTATAATATATTATTTAGAATTTAATTTAAATGTGCCATAACTATTTACTGCTTAAAGATATTTAAATTCTGTAAACGGTATATTGTTACCTAGTATACACACAATCGACAAGCACCATCATCAACTTGGTAAATTTATTTTGAAATTTGTTTGCCGATATTGCTAAATACTCAGATTATGCTACGATAATCATAATAAACAACTTGCAAGACATATATTCGACAATGAGCGTGACTTGGGAGGGTGTTTAGAGTACATCAAAAGGTGAAATAGAAGCGAAACAGCTGAATTTGGAAAGACAACGCACTCGATCATGTACTTGCGTGACAGTGACAGATTTTCTCAGTTTGAAGCTTTCTACCCCGGGTATGTTCCGTGTCGAATAACTTTGGCTGTGCATGAGCTAGCTCGATGATTTTTGCCACCGTTGGAAAGCTTAATAAATTTTCTTTCCAATGGTGTGATTGGTGTGATCGAGTAACATTATTTGTATGGACATGTGACTAATATTGTTAGAACAGGTCATATTATATATATATATATATATATATATATATATATATATATATATATATATATATATATATATATATATATATATATATCACTTAACTACATAATATACTATTATAATGGGGTAAATGTAACAATTCAAAAAAAGTGTTTTAAACAATATATTATACTCATTTTGTTAGATTTCAATTAATTTATTTCACAAATAATTATTCATTTAATACGTTGCTTGCATATCAATGATGGAATAAGTGGTTCTGATTGATAATGTTGATATATTGCTGAAATATTTCAATAATTGTTGGTGAAAACAGCATATTTATGTTCTGTATGGCAGAATTTCCAGAAACCAGTACACACATGGATCTTTGTACATTGATTACACAACATCATCAGTTATAAAGTGACACACGTGTTTAATTGTAAAATGGTTTGTTACAGTTACATCTATTCAGTGTATATATACGTCAAGTAACCAACAGTACTTTCTGCACATATAAAAACATTAAAAATGTTGTACACAAATCTGCGGGTATTCATTTGTGTATTCCGCTGTTCATTCACCACCTTCTTTCTGACCTTTTCATATATACTTCTATGCATCTCGTTCTCATCCATACATTTCAGCAATGCTGATTACGTCCATATGTACTAAACTGGCGAATTATACCAAGTATTAATATACACAATTATCATCCTCGTGTAAAAGATAATACACATACCTTTTGAACTAAGCATGAATTTATAATGAAATGTCTTAAACACAGCCTTCTACATACTAAAAATGATACTCCTGATATAATCAAAAACAAAATATACACTCGCAGTTTGTATGGCTTTACATGTTATATAAAATATGTTTGCTAAATAACTACAGTGATGTATGTACTTTATCAAATTGTTATACATGTCAACATTGTCAACTGAATCAATGACTACAATATATTTTTAGGTTCATTAGCACACCCCACACCACCACACACTTTTCACTTCAAGAAACACTTGCAATCCAAATAAACACATTAGATAGTCACCTTATATAAAGGACCATATATTACGTTTCCACCATGAAATCATGCTAGATGTATTATAATATTATAAGTACATATATTTGTATTTACATTCAGTTTACCGTATAAGCTAATACTCGTATGTGAACATGAAATAATATGTGTATATATATATATATATATTATATATATATATATATATATATATATATATATATATATATAATATATATATGTGCGCGTGTGTTTGTATAAATGTAATAACACAATTGATGTACATTCAACGAATCTTGTACGTACTTGGGTTCAATAAATATTAAGGTTATGGTTGCTATAATGAAAGGCTAAGCAGAACGTCAGGATGTTATAAATGTGGTCAGTGTAAGCAAACTGTGGGAATAATATTTCGTTTTGTATGACCATCAGTACAATTATTACAATACAAAGCACAATCCCCTTCTTGTCATATTTAAATCATATGAAGTGTAATAAATGGAAAAGTATTAAGAGAAATACAAATATTAATATATAATGCAGTCTCCAAATTATAAATTTTAAGACACGGGGTACACAGGTGAAATGCTGCTGGAATTCCACCATATAATATTATTTACTTATTATGTGTATAATTTTCAAATTTGATTTATATTTGTCTTGTCATACGTATATATGTTACAGTTTTTAAATAATAATGTTTTAAGAGTATGTCTAGTTGTTGTTTCCAGAAAGGTATGTTCAATCAATGCATGTGTGAATGCGTATTTGATGCCAATATGTTGATAGCAAACATTTCTCTCTCCTTCCTTGTCTGTGCATACATCTGTGCAAGTCCATGAGATTTTCCCGACTTTTAGTATAGCTATTAATGCCAAGGGGCACTTGTAAGTTACCATGTTGACTTTTTTAATATCCCATGTGGGAATAAAAGTGGGCACAAGCTTCTGTTGCGATGTCCAAACCAAACTATATTAAATATAAAGGCGCCCGTGGATATACATACAGCTGTATTGTTTAAGTAAAATAGCAGACAGTAATTTTGCTTTTAAGCAAATTGAAGAAGACATCATACAGAGTATAATAACTAATTTACCCAAAACAAGTAGCTGTTGGTCTCTCTATTAAATTGCTAACAATTCTTAAACCAGCACTAACAAAATCTTTAACTTTATTAACAAATCAAGTATTAACCACAGGAATATTCCCTGCTCAACTAAGAATTGCAAAGGTAATTTCAGTCTATAAAAAGATGAGCCAGGAAGAGATGAAGCAATCGTACTCCGTACTCGTAATAATTGTACTTGTACTTTCCGAGTAATCATACTCGTACTCGAGTACATTGGTCCAAAAGGCAAAGTCATCGTACTCATACTTGAGCATGTTACCAAAGGCAAAGTAATCATACTCACGATTCCATGTTTTCATATAAATAGTTGCAAGCAAATATTAGACAAATATAAATGGCAATATTATAAGTAATCTAATAAATGTAATATGAAGTGAGATATACATTTTCTATTACGGTTGAGCCTTTTCAGTTAAGTAAATATTCAATCACATTTCCTTAATTGATATCTTCTCTCCCCAGGGAAGTCACATCTCAAGACTCTCCTGCTTACTGCGGTACTGCGGTAGCCCTTGGGAAGAATTGCAGTAGATAAGCATCCCCTAACATATTACTTTGTAATTTTAGAAGCCATGCCACAGCCACACCTGAACTGTTTGCTCTGTTAGTATGGTGTGAATGGCTGGCCTTGGTTCATACCTCCAGAATCCAGACTAGGTATGGGCAGTTAGCTGCTAAATCCATGTCTGTTACGTTTAAGTGTAAACTGTAAACCAGTTTAAATCCACAGCTATTGTGTGTGTGTCCCATATAATATACTGCATGTTTGGTTTGGATAGCCTTTTAAATATTACCCCCTGGATTTGAAATATTATTATTGTAATGTATTTGACCATGCGTAGTTGGCATTTAAAAGGGGACATTTGAATTGTTTCAATGCATCATATTTGCATTAGATTCAAAACACATAAATTCAATTATCAATCCAACATTAAATGATTCATTCAATACCTGAGAAGGTCGTCTGATAATTAATTATAATAATACCTGGATAGTGGATAGCAGTAATCAGTTAGAAAACTAGATAGTGACATGGCAACAAAAAAGGAATGACGCCTAGAGTTTCCATGAAGGATACCTTTATGGTAGAAACACGATATTCATTAAAAATAATCATGAAAGTAATCAAGATTACATTCTAAAGTAATCGTACTCATAATCGAGTACATTTGTTTTCTGAATACTCCTACTCATGCATTTTCATAGTAATCGTATTCATACTCGGTTACATATGTATTGTAATCACTCCATCCCTAGAGCGAGCCAAGAGTACAGACCCATACCACTTCTACCAGCTATTTCAAAAGTACTTGAAACACATATTTTAAAATAATGATCATCTTATTTAAATACTCTACGTTTTGCTTGATCACCAGTATGGTTTCTGACCGAAACATTCAGTTGGTACAGTTGTACGCAACACAGGAAATAACCATACTTGCTACTTCCCAATAACTGTTTTAGCCAGGATATGCCCCACATGGAATAACGTTGCTCACTTCAGTATCAACCATCGAACTGTCCAGTGTTTGGGTTCTATATAATCCGGGTCACAGTCCTTCCCCTAGCGACTAATCTGGATGCTACAGCCTATCCCACTGGATCATTATTCACATTGCCAAGGAGCCACAGTGACAAATATTTAGATCCCTACCCCAAAACGGTGAATCAACTCAAAACATTCAACAGCTGGCCCTGCTGGCCGAATCCAGAAATTAATCATGAGCTGTATTAACTAGGCCTAGGGCTAGGGGCACAGCGACACATATCCAAGTTAAAGGTTTCGTCTTAGCAGACTTTTATTTACATTTATTACGTTGCTCAACAGTTCTATTCTATATATCCTGCCAGTGAATACAGCACTTTCTGCCGTGCAAGTAGATGGCAACCAGTGGTCCACAGCGGCTTCAGTGCGGCGGGCCAGCTTATCACTCAAATATATAGGGGAAAGAGTAATGATCTAACTCTGTGAATCTCAGACAAACGGGCGATGTTAACTGCAGACGTACCGTATAAGTGTGCGTTACAGTAGTCAAGCAGTGATGTGATACTGGCATCGACAACGCGTTCCTTTTTCGGTTTGGGAAGAAACCGGCTAATTTGATTTATGTTGCGCAGATAGAAAGAGCAAGCACTGATAGTTTCCGACACTTGCTTCTTCATGTCTAGGTGCCTATCAATGCAAAAACCAACACACTTAACACAGAGCGAAGCCGTAACTGTAGCCACACCAACGCGAATCACACTTTTATTCACGATTGCATCTGCAGACTTAGGCACAATCGGAAGATATTGTGTCTTGTCATCGTTCATGAACATAGAATTCCGTGCCATCCTGACTTTTACCTCATCTAAACAATCTCAATCTTCTATTTGCTTAACTGCAGCCACTACTGCAGGATGGTTCAAGTAAAGTGAGCATATACCTGTAAATCATCGGCATATTGATGGAAGAATAGTCCAATACCTACACAAATATTCATTTGTTCATATATTTCAACCCCTGTCATATATATATATATATATATATATATATATATATATATATATATATATATATATATGAGTACAAAGGTCATGGTTTGAATCCATAGTTGCCATTTAAAAACAGTTTAGTTCACTCAGAATTGCCTTGCCTCAGTTCACTTAACTATATTTTATATATATATATATATATATATATATATATATATATATATAATATTGATGTCAGTATTAATAGATAGAATAATTCATTTCAAGTCCTTTGATAGTACCCCAGGTATTGACCATATTATTTTACTTGATGAATTGAAATATTATAGTGTACATGGAACAAATCTTAAGTTTTCCAGCAGGTACCCAGAAATCATAAACAATACATAGAAATTAACAACATCAAATAATAATGTTGTCACTAACATCAGGTGCACCACAAGGTTTAATCTTAGCTAACATGTTCAGTGATAACATGTCCATAGCCAAGATGTAGATTATTCAATAAACAATGAACTTGTTAAGATAAATGAATGGCTCAAAATCAATAAATTATCTTTAAATGTAGCCAAACCTAAACACATGACATTTCAAAAGTCAAAGAAACTTAAATATACAGATACTCATTCTGGAGATAGAAACTATTAACATTGAACAAGTCAGGGAATAAAAAAATTACGGATTAATTATAGATATGAAATTAAACTGGAAAAAGCACACTGAAAACATATCAAATGCATGTCATTAAAAATTGAATTTAAAAAAAAAATTGAAACACGTTACCTCAAGATATAAAAATAAATGTATTCACTTCATTAATAATGCCACACAGTAATTAATGCACAATACTATGGGGGTTTGAATCAGATAGAATAACAACCTCGAAGTATATAGTCATGATACAAAAGCTAAAAATAAAATGTGCACTCATCAAATTAAACATGATTTTGCAAAAACGTCTCGAGCATAATTTGCAACACTTATTAAACAACCTTCCTGTAATAGTCAAAGAAAAACTCACAAGTATGTGAAATAATTTCTTGCCAAATTATCAAGTAACCTGCACTATGTTGAGTCAGTAACCATCTTTCAACTTTATACAGTGTGAATATTTACAACAATGCTGTACAATACAATAAAAACATGAAAGCTGTTCAAAGGCCTCTTTATTATGTTTCTGGAAGCATTTTGTTTAGGTGATATAAAGATTCTGTAAATGAAATTTCTTAAAAAGTGGCTCCTCGAAGCGACAAGCACGATTTTAGGACTCTCCTGACCCTACGCTGTATTATCAATTATACATACTATTACCATGTTTGTTGCGATTTTGTTGTTGTATTGTTCCGAGTTATTTGAAAAAGATGTGTGTGTATTGTTTGAAATACTGGTTGAATAAAACAAAATTCTTCTTCTTCAGTTGTCAAACTGTTCCGATGCAGATTAAAATATATTTTACACAATTTGATAATGGTTATCTCCATGAAGTCCTACACTATTTGTACATATATTATATGGCACGATCCCAACTCAAACGACATAAGGTATAACTGTATTATTCTATCTTTCTTGTTATAAGTCGTATAGATGTCATATTTGTGACAAAGAAGTTAATGATATATCTGAAGCACAAAATGAGAATAATACCAAATTACGATCAATCACATGACCACAGATGGCAACCAAAGATAAATAATATATAGGGTATTTTAAAACACAATGTTATGGTTATAAGTTGAGAATTTAACATTATGGTGTAAATACATTATATTTCAATCTCAATAAAAGAAACAAGATCAGACAAATATTAAAACGTTTATGATTTTGTATGCACATATGTTATACAAACACACATTCGTATTGGATATAGCATGCTACACCTGCATAAATAACTGAGTCATTTTAGTTCAACTTCTTCATCTTATGTACACTATGCCAAATTTCATCAACGTCAATCAACAGCTTGTCTAGATATATTGTCATATGTTGACATGTACGGATAACAAAACAATATGAAGAAAACAGTGTTTAAATGCTTGATACATGTCTACTGACAACACTACTTCACGTAGAAAAATCCAAACTTCATAGCTACCATCACGAGTGCTTATACCAGCCTGTGCAACCTGCCTCCTCTTTCTACCGGTATTGACTGCATCTGTTACTTGCTTTTCAGCTGACATTACCCATTTCCCGTCAATGCCGTGGAAACCTGCTTTCATGGCAGCATCCTGTTCGATATGCAAGTTAATGTTTTTACCACAAGTGTTTTTCAGGTTCATGATAGCACCATATGCCCTATAAGTAAAATGTACGGTAGTTGCAAGGCCAAACTCAGTTGCATCATACCTACTGTGTGACATGTTGGACACGGAAATTGTTCGACAACCTCCACCAGTGGTCGAATGTCAAATAACCGACATCCACTCAGTGGCTCGTCACCAATGGCTGCCTCAGGCTGTAGAACACCGAGCTGCTGAGCTGACGAGCTCCGTGGCAGTTTTGTTTGCGATTGCGGTTCAGATCCAGGGGTGGCCAATGAACCTGTGTACTGGTTGCCATGAAATCGTCCACTCCTTTGTTATTATGACGTCTTTACCTAAAATATATTTAAATAAAAATAGTTATAAAATGTGAGAGGTACTTTATATTATGTGGGTTTCTAGTTATTCAGAAAACACCTTGAAAAACACACAAGACAAGTACCACATTTTGTTTAGTCCAAGTTTGGCCTACATTGTTATGTGATTTAATATAAACTCTACTAGAGTTTATAGTAGAGTTTATAGAGTTTCTAGTCTAAATGACATTACACTATAAACCCATACAGATAATATTAAAAATTACTACAAAAGGGACAGCATAATTGAATAATCGTTTACTATTAGTGACTAAGTAAATCTATTCGAAACGAAAGAGCTAAACCACCGATTAGTTTATTGTAGCGCGTAATACATGGCGTGCTGGTAAATGTTAGTTCTGAAAACTGCGACAGGTGGCTCAACGGGTGGGAACGGGGCGTGTGGCATGCGCATGACGATTATGAAAAGCAGTTCAGGAAATGGAACTTGAAATGAAACTTTTATATACGCGCCAACTGTTGAAATAAATTGTCATTATTTGATGACACTGTTTGTTTTGCGGTGCGCAGTTAAAACTTCGATAATTTTCCAGTTAACTGTCCAAGATAATTTAAGGCCTTTCCAAAAGGATTTTACCATATTTTTATGTGTATGTGTTTGGAATGCCATTCTGCACCATTCCCGCTAAAATGAAGTCATATTATTATTATAAAAAAAATGGTGGTTTAGATCAATTTAATGTCGTCGAGTCGACGTAAATAAGCCGATGTCACTGGGCGTGACCAGTTAGCGTTCCCCAAAAGCATCACGACAACAAAGGCGATGTCTTGCGATTTGCGAATATGTCCCCAAAACTAAGGCTGCATCAAGAATTTTAATGCTATGTAATGCAAATAAAATTTGTTTTAACCATAAATGTATAAAATATGGCTAATTCTGTTTTATTTCGGCTTTGCAATGCACACGCTACATATCAACTTCAACAAAGCCGGGCTTTGAGACGTCTGAATTGCGCTAACTGTTCGCGCCTTGTGACTTCGGCTTATTTACGTCGACTCGACGGCATTACATTGATCTAAAACACAGTTTACAAATAATATCTGACATATTTTTTAGCGAGAGTGATGCAGAATGACATTCCAAACACATACACATAGACAACATGTCGAAAAAACGTTTTGAAACGGTCTCAATAACGTAAGCCAGTTAGCTTGAAGATCTGATTAATGATACGGGTTGATTGTCATCCCATAAAAATGTGGCAGTTCTGCTATCTTGCTGTACAAAAAACCAACAGTTAATACCAAATACTTCATGCAAAAGTTGGCATTAACATATACGGCAAGCAATGCATTTGAAGGTGTTTTAGACCGGGTGCAAAATTATTGTGATGCAAAAAAGAAAATATTGAACTCTACATGTCTGTGACAACAAACAACGTTTTAGGAAATCGACTTATGTTTAACATTATGAAGAAGTATACCACGTATATATACCTGATTAAAACACATCAAACATGTTCTTCCTAATTATGAAAGGCTTTGACTTTTAGGAACCAGAAACCGGGTCCAAAATTATATATATATATATATATATATATATATATATATATATATATATATATATATATATATATATATATATATATATATATATATATATATATATATATATATATATATATATATATATATATTCAAAGTACATATATCTGCCTGTCTGTATACATCTTTCTCTTTGACTTTCTCTTTGTCTTTTTCTTCGCATTCTTCTCCTTCTCTCTCTCTCTCTCTCTCTCTCTCTCTCTCTCTCTCTCTCTCTCATACTGCTTCTCCCTCACCTCTTTCTCCACCCTGTTGCCTAAACTTGATGTAATTTACTCCGATAAGCCCCTTTGCAAAATTAGTAATACTTGCACTGCATCTATTACCAATAGTAACTATACGTATTCTAATAGTGACACCATATTGAACGTTTTTTCATTATTTTCTTTTTAAAACCAATACAACACATTTAGCATCTAATTGTACTTCCAAATGTTTTGTGAGTTTTTCTTTGGGACAGAGGTGACTTAGTCTTTTTATCGGCTGGTTGTTTATTTAAGTGATTGATACAATGACGTATTAGCAAAGTTACTCATACGGCATACATAACGTGTATTACCCAGTTATACATACTACTAACGTAGGTTTTAAAATAAAATTGAAAGAAAGGAAATATATGGGTTATAAATAATGATAATAATAATAAAATACTTGACGCTCCATTAATTAAACCTTTTTTCAGGCGTTTTACACACATATATACATATGCACCTAAAACGACATACTATCACATAAAAACGAAAAGTATACCTAACATTCAGTCTCTAAAACATTTTAAGATAAAATTATACATAATTAGGAAAGCAAATTAAAAGTAGAGCAAATTAAAAGTACTTTACATAAATTAATTTAAACCCACGTAACAAAAGATGTTCTATTGTAGCCTGTGCTGTGAACTGTGACACGTACGACTCCAACGAAGATGGCATTTCCGACACGGGATGTGTGGAAGGTAAGTGGTGTGGATTAAAAGTACTTTACATATATTAATTTAAACACGATCAAGTGAAACACAAAATCAATATATAAAAAAAGTTAAACGTGTCCTTATCACTTAAATTACAAAAAAGCTTGCTTGAAGAGATGGGTCTTTAAAAGAGTGAAACAACTTTGCACTGATGTGTCTGTCCTGTGTGCAGGCAAATTGTTTCACAGAACCGCCGAGCAGACCGCGAAACGATGATCACCGTGTGTGACAGACAAATCGTAGAGTTCTGTTTATCTGTGAGGCCGGTAAGAACTAAAAGGGGAGGCTGCGATGTAGATAGTAGAGTTATGTTTGTGTGTTGGTAGCTGATTACCTCAGTAAAGTAGTCCGGCTCTACCCGTACACCGCTTTAAAAGCCACGTTGGTATTGGACCAAATTCACTTCACTTAACAGATGCGTGTAACTTGTACGTCCAATGCAATGATAGTCTCAAAGTAGACTAGTGGGACACTACTGCATGCAGCGTCGTTTTTCACATCAGCCAACGTAACGCCCGGATGATCCTAACCGCAGTCGACATTGTCGTCCCTAGTGTTACGTCCTTTCTCTGTGAAGTGATCACCAAATCGCCGCTCGTTGACACCCGGATACACGTGATGGCACTGCTGTTACGCCACAATTCCCACGAGGTAGTTCTTTTTGGTCATTTGTGCAGTTGGCGTCTTTGTCATGTAGGAGTTTTACTATGAAGTAACCAGCATGTTGATGAAGTTCATGCGTTGAGCACGATACGCCTGCCGATGTACATCAAGACGGGTTTGCAGCCCCTTGCCCTCAGCTCGCCGTCGACGCTGTTTTTCTTCCCGGAGCTCATCAGTGTATCACGGATAATCCGGTCGCAATGTTATGGTCATCGTCCGCATATTGACTTGCTGCCTGTGAGGCGCTGTTGTATTATATATATATATATATATATATATATATATATATATATATATACATGTATAATATATATATATATATATATATATATATATATATATATAATTATAATATATATACATATATATATATATAATTATATATATATATAATATATATATATATATATATTTATATTATATATATATATTATATACATATATGTATGCATATATAAATTATATATACATGTATGTATGCATATATATATATATATATATATATATATATATATATATATATATCTACACAAAATTAACAAATACACCAATTATTGATATTGAACTTAATATTTGTTTCACTGTCTGTCTGTCTGTCTGTCTGTCTGTCTGTATGTCTGTCTGTCTGTCTGTCTGTCTGTCTGTCTGTCTGTATGTCTGTCTGTCTGTCTGTCTGTCTGTCTGTCTCTCTGTCTGTCTGTCTGTCTGTCTGTCTGTCTGTCTGTCTGTCTGTCTGTCTGTCTGTCTGTCTGTCTGTCTGTCTGTCTGTCTGTCTGTCTGTCTGTCTGTCTGTCTGTCTGTCTGTCTGTCTGTATGTCTGTATGTCTGTATGTCTGTATGTCTGTATGTATGTTTACATGTGTCTGTCCCGAACTTTCTCTCTCTCCCTCCCTCTCTCTCTCTCTCTCTCTCTCTCTCTCTCTCTCTCTCTCCTTCCTCTTGTCTCCATCTTATTGAATTTGTTCCGATTCCGGTAGGCCTCTTTGCAAAAGTAATAATATATTCATTGCACCTATTACCAGTAGTAGTTATACATTTTCGAAATTTAATCTAATAACAATCATGTCGAAGTCGTTATACACAATAGCGATAGACAATATTTTATATATTTTCATTTTTAAACAAATAGACAAATACTGCGCCTAGTTATACTACAAAATGTCATGTTTTGTCATTAGTGCTGGCATGACAAAGGCTTTCTATTGGGTGGTTGTTAATTTGAGTGAGTTTTATTGAAACAGTGATATGTTAGTACATGTCATAGAAACACCTTCACAGAGTTTCACAGAGTGAACAATCGAAGGAAATGTGTTAGTACAGTCGAGCAAAGGATCGAGCCACACAACAAAAAGTTGTTATTTTGTAGCTCCGACTGGACCTTCCACTGAATTGGATGTATTTTGAAGATAATTGTAAAGGTAAGTAGTGTGGACACATTAGTCTACGTCTATACAATGCACGTGTAAACCAGGTGTATGTACCTGAAAAGTATATTTTAAACTGAAAACTGAAGGAGACAAAACAAGTGGGGTCATTAGTAGTTAATATAATAATAACACTTCGATCATCTGTCAGACTGGGCCGGTATTCTCGAACGGCTTACTAATTTTGTAGCGCCATTTTGTCGTACAAATGGCATCGAATCTTTCGTAAGCTACGATTTTTCGTAAATGCTATTCTTGAAACAGTTACGATAAGAATATTCGTAAATATAGAGTATTTTTCACCGTAACTTACGAAATCGTGATAGATCAAGATCAAGATGGCGTTATTTTGGCTGTTCCGTCTATACCCCTGAATGGTCAAAAGCTTACCCTTCAATATATATATACATATATATATATATATGTATATATATATATATATATATATATATATATATATATATATATATATATATATATATATATATACGTGTTTCACTTAGACGCACTTTACCCTAAGTGACCGTCATAAAACATTCAATGAATGTTTCTTTTTCAGAAATCCAAACGAAGCAACAGCAAGTGACTAATGGGGATGACGACGCTGAAGAAACTGAAATCCGTTGGGAGAGTCTGTACAAGAAGAAGGATCGTGGTCAAACACAACTGACAGACCAGTGGACAGCACAGCCTTACAAAAGCAGTAGGTATATTATTACAAAAACATTATTAATCAGTATCAGAAAACCTAGATAGATCTTAGGCATTTATATATTAAAACAGTCTTAATGATGGTTCCTCTGGTGTTTCTGTGATAGTTTGGAAATTGCATAATATTTTAATCTACCACACAGTATCACAGAACACTCAGTAACTTGTTAAATTGTCAAAAGGCGAACACAAGAAACTGGCTGAGCAAGAGAAAACAAGAGAAGAAACCAGTGAACCACCCCGGAAACGCAGCAGAGGTATGGTTCATGATTTTACTATTAATTTGTATATGTTAGTCAAGGAACTAAAACATTTATTTGTGTAAAAACGAGATTAGTAGGTCCACCTGCGAAATATCCAGCACTGTTTGACACAGAGATACCCAGTCATGCAGTAGGCAACACATTAGGCAAATTACAGGTGGCCAACAACATGGCTAGTGTAGAATCAAATCATCATAACCCTGAGTTGACCACAGTGTGGGCCCAACACTATGCATGTGGACAACATCAGTCCATACAGTCAAACCTGGCCAGACCACATACTTAGTCACACAACACAAGTTGGAAACACAAAATCACCACACTGAGATGCACACAGTGTAGGCACCACAGCAATCAAGTGATCACCAAACTGGCTATCCACCACATCACGGGTCAGGGCAACAGGCAAGACCAGCCGCAGGTTCGCCAAGACATGTCCACAAACAAAGAGCATTACAGTGAAACAGGTGTAACAGTTTTGTGTGGCTGTAGGGGTGGGGTGGGTCATATGTCTATGGTATAGTATAGTGACCAGTGGCTCGCTATACATGTACATGGACAACTGTAAAACTGTCATTTAGGATGTTTATGGGTTTGTAGTTTTATCATACAAACATCACCGTAAAAGGTTTATTTGGTAATAACAAAAAGTTTGTTTTGGGTGGTTGTAAGGATTAGGGTGGGTCATATTTCTTTGGTATAGCAAATTGACCTATGGCTCGTTATTCATAGAAATCCTACCCTCACATGAAAACATTAATTTTATTGTAATTATCAAATGCATATTTACTGTGATGCTTGTTTGGTTCATACCCAGACACATGACCACCCAAACTGGATTATGTTTACAATTTATTATAAGCATTGGTCAATAGATTATACCATAGAAAAATAACCCACCGCTACCCCGACCTAAAACATTTATTTTTTGAAATTATTAATGTAAGCTTGTTTGGTTCATAACTAAGCACATAACCACCCAAACTGGATTTTTTACAATGTATTATGAGCATTGGTCAATATATTATACCACAGAAAAATTACCTCCAACCCTACCCCCACCTAAAACATGTATTTTGTTGAAATGATTGACATTTACTGTGATGCTTGTATGGATACCCAGACACATTACCACCCAAACTGGATTGTTTGCAATGTATTATGAGCCATAGGTCAATATACTGTAGCACAAAAAATATGACCCCTATAAAGCATTAATTCTATTCTGTAACTATCAAATGGATATTTACTGTGATGCGTATATGAACATTAAGTTAAATTAATTATTACTAATTAGTATCAGAAAACCTAGATAGATCTTAGGCATTTATATAGTAAAAACAGTCTTAATGATGATTCATCTGGTGTTTCTGTGATAGTTTGGAACTTTGCATATTATTTTAATCTACCACACAGTATCACAGAACACTCAGTAACTTGTTAAATTGTCAACAGGCGAACACAAGAAACTGGCTGAGCAAGAGAAAACAAGAGAAGAAACCAGTGAACCTCCTCGGAAACGCATCAGAAGTATGGTTCATGATGTTACTATTAATATGTATGTGTTTGTCAAGAAACTAAAAGCACTGGGAAATATCCAGCACTGTTTGACACACATATGCCCAGTGGTGCAGTAGGCAACAAATTAGGCAAAACCAATGTGGGAAGTCTAGTAAGACAAGCGTGATATACAACATGGACAGATCATACAATACACAGCCACACATGGACCTGCAAACACAAAACTACAGCCGTCAACAGACCCTGTCCACATAACAACATGATTACTTGTGGTTGAAACAGTAAACTGTATTGTGATTGCATATACATTGCTTTTATAATGATTACATTATATTCATTTCTGCTATTATGTGTAATAACTTTATATTTTATTTGGGTATGGTGTTCTTATTATATCTTAGATTAGGATTGTTATCATTCTTGATATGACTGTTTTAAAATCATCTATGGGCAATATCATTTGTGTGGCGCTATAATGTCTTCATAGTGGGGGCGGCATAGCTCAACATAACAAACCAATTGTTCATTTTGTGATACAAGCACCAAATTTGGCAGATGTGTTGATTGATATCTTGGGAACAAAAGTGGATATTGGGCCACCGCAAATTAACCCCCTGGTGGCCGTGACAGTAATTTTTTTTAATGGCCGCCAGCGGCTGGTCAAAACTTTCTAAATCAATGAAGTCAGATGCAATAATGGAGCGAATTGAGATCCTAATAACCCTGCTGAGAGACAAATAATTACTCACTTACAATTATATGGAACATTACAAAGTAATTTGTCGTTTCATTATAATTATAATTCGATTATATTGTGCCATGAATCAGTAAAACCCTGTTCTCGCAGTATTATTTTGTCAGATGGTGGATATTAGAGCAAACATTGTATTTTTATTTAGAAAAGTACAGAAACACACCTACACTTATGTAGAATGTTGATGTCTCATTGATAAAATAGTATAATTAACTGTATTATTATTTGGAAACATTTGTAAGGCGCCATTTGGTTAAAAACCTGCTTACAGGCCCTAACAACATAAACTTATGTAAATACATAATTATATGCAAATATAAATATATACAATAAGCTAAATAAATTAATTTAATTAATAGGTTAAATACATAAGTTAAAGCAGTAGTAGCATTAGTGTTATTATTAGTATTACACATTTGGGGTTTGATGAATGGTGCTCAAAGAGGAAAGAGAGCTGCCCTCAATTCCAGTATTGGGCAACAGTAATGTAGTTGTAATTGCAGCTGTGTTTACTGGTTTTTGTGCGGTCCCAAAGGCAGTCCTCCTTCAGCATGTTCATCGATGCTCTGACAGAACGTGTCCCCTGGTTCGTTGCTCTGGGCCACACCAACTATGTCCGCTATATCACAGTTCATCTCCGTGACATAACTGAACTACCAACGAAACACCCAGATGTTGTCAGAAAATTCAATGCTGGCAATTTAACGATTCAGAAGAAGACCAACCGGGTCTTCTCGGCAATCCCCATCGATCAATCACATGAGCAAAATAATGCTTACCCTAGTGCCCTCCAGCGGTGGCTGGTAGTTGGACCTGAGGTTACACACCAGCTCATGGGAAGACGACATGAGGTGATCTACCATGACCAGACAGCAAATGTGCAAAATGCATTTAGGAAAGACGTCTGCTCACTCGGCAACGTAATGGAAGAACTGGGCAACCCATTCGAAGAAGAGAGCGAAGACCTACTTGTCCTTGACAGCAAAGAGATTGCGGATCCATCGGCAGTCGAGGCTGTTAAGAAGGCACAGAAGATAGGCCAACAACAGTTCCAAACATTCACAAAGGAATGTCTTGTGGAGAGAACAAAGCCCATTGATGACACAATCCATCGCAATCAATTGAAACTGTTTGTTGGCTCAAGGACAAAGACGGCAAGTAAGGAGAAGCAGCAGCTGACATTAATGAAAAGTGATGTCGCGCTGTTCTCACGACTCTACATTACCTGTCAAATGAGAGATGGCAATCTGGAAGACTTCTTTCAGCAAGAGAACCAAGCATGGCCACCAGCGCTCTCCGATGGAGGAAGATTACGAATTGGTACCAAGAGTGACATCCTGACATGCCTAGACGACCTGTCTCCATCTCAGACTAAGACCCATGATGCTACCTGCATAGTTCGTGGTGGAGCTGCCATCAAACAGATGATGAAGCCAGCAGCTGCCAAGACATTTGATGAATATGTCCAGCAGGTATTCATCCCATATATTTATTCTCAGCTGCGCAGTGTGTCACGTGGGGACCTTGTTTGGGATACTTACAAGGATGACTCCCTGAAAGGCACAGCAAGAGCCAAGCGCGGAAAGGGTGTAAGGAGACATGTGGTTGGGAAGGCTGCCCTACCAGGAAACTGGCAGAACTTTCTACGGATTGACAGCAATAAGAGAGAACTATTCAGTTTGTTGTCCAAGATCAGGCGTTCTGTAAGGAAGAAAAGTAAGTTGTCGCCACCGCTGGGAAGGGGGTGCTCCGCACACAGCTATTGCAGGATGTCCACACCCTGTCGCCATGCGGCCCTGAAAAAGCTGATAGTCGTATGCTACTGCATGTAACACACGCTGCACAGCATGGCTACCACCATATACTAATTCGTACTGTTGACACCGATGTTGTGGTCTTGACTGTGTTTGCCATAACTTATCTACCCGCTGAATGTGAAGTATGGCTAGCATTCGGAACTGGCAAGAGCTTTCGCTACATGGCAGCCAACCAAATAGCTGTGAGCCTTGGACCAGAGATGTCATGTGCCCTACCAATATTCCATGTTTTGACATGCTGTGACACTGTATCCAGCTTTGCTGGACATGGAAAGAAGACAGCATGGTTAACATGGAAGTAACTGCTGGAACAGACAGATGCACTATTGATGCTCGCATATGGGCCAAAGGAGATCCCCGGTGATGCAGTGAACATAATCGAGAGGTTTGTCATACTTCTGTTTGACAGAACCAGCACCTGCACCAAGGTGGACCATGCAAAAAGGAAGCTCTTTCCATGAAAACCCTCGGTGCAACAGATCCCGCCTACCCAAGCTGCTCTAGAGGAGCATGCCAATAGAGCAGTCTACCAGGGTGGTCACATCTGGGGGAAGAAACTGCTACCAGACCCTGTGTTTCCATCACCAACTGACTGGGGGTGGGTAAAGACAGAAGGAACCAAGAGTGGTTGCAGAAACCGCTACAGGTGCAAGAAGGCTGCACCTCAGTGCACTGGCCTCTGCTTCTGTGAGGGAGAATGTGCCAGCTGACTCTCATATACTCAAACATTAAAGTGCCACGCATGATCCATGGGAGTTTGTCAAGTTGTCACGTGATCAAGATTTGTTAATAGAATGATTCAAATGGCATTCAACAATAACACTGGTATTCTCAAATAATTTAAATAGCATAGTTAATGGCTTTAGTACATTAAGTGAACATTGTTACATGGTCTATGCTAATACGTAATATCTTCTAAATATATTAAGCTATGTGTGTACCAAAGTTGGTACTTGTATCACAAAATGAACAATATGTTAGCTATGCCGCCCCACTAACAACACAACTAAAATAAACAATGATTTAAACCTGTGAGGCGTTTTGGAGTTAACGTTAGCTTTTCTAAACACCAAGAGAGAGGACGACTGTTGATACTCCTCTCGTGAATATAGGCTAGCTAGTAAATAGCGTTTGTTGATAACCAATATAGAAAATAACCGCCATTTTTAGTCGCCTTCTTGAAAAAGACCGATACGAATGTCCGACAGGATCAAAAGTAGCATATTTAAACAGCAGAATGTAAAATGTTAATTATTAAGACAATGTTATCTCTCTATCTGGTTTATTTCTCAAGATGTGAAGAAATTTGGCTTTTAAAGCCGCCATCTTTAAAAATGGCGGACATTAATATTGGAGAAGGTCATATGTAACATTTGAAATCGGTACTTTGAAAAACCTACATTTCGACACAAATGTAGCGGTTCTGACTGAAGCATTTGTAAATGTGTGGACAAAATTCGTTTTAGCGGACGTCATTTTTTTAAATGGCGGATACGAAGGTCGACCAAGGTCAAATACAAAATATTTTAATATATTGGAATCGGCTGTTCACATACCTATATTTTTACCATAAAATTAGCTCTCCAGGTCGCGTAGGTCATGAGATATAGGGTTATTAGTCTTGACGTCCGCCATCTTTAAAAATGGCAGATGGTAATGTCGGAGAAGGTCAAAGTAATATATATGAAATCGCTGACCCCGAAAATCTATGTTTCACTACCAAAAGGACTGATTTATTTGACGTAGTTACTAAGATATGAGAAAATAGGTTTACGGCGGCCATTTTGGAAAATGGCCGCCATGGTAATCAGGATGCCAATTCGCAGTGGCCCAATATCCAGATTTCTTCTAAATATATGAAGCTATGTGTGTACCAAATTTGGTGCTTGTATCACAAAATGAACAATATGTTAGCTATGCCGCCCCACTATCATTTCCTGTTGTTAGTATTATGTGCAGTGTGTTTTCCTCACATGATAAATACATTTCTGACAACCAGGATATATTGGTGGTTTAAAGAACTTATGTCAACCCCTGATATGTATAACCTTTTATACCTGTATTAGGAAATTACATAGTGTAAGACTGTTAGTTCACCACCATCCCTTTTTCAGCTGGTTTGAAAAATGTCCAGAAGGACCTGAGAAATCTTCACCGAATGAGTATTAATCGCTATCTCAAAAGGATGAAAGAGAATCAAGACGGGGACACGACCATCGAGTCCTTGAATGAGGTGTTTGTTGATCTTCGAATTATCAACCGTATAAAAGATCACTACAAAAGATTGGAGATTCGGATACAACACGACATGATACAGTTGAAGAAGGATGTTGATAATTGTCATCCATTCAGCATTGCTGACCTATTCGAACCTGATCGAGGCGGATGCTCAAGGATTGCGGTGTATGGGCTACCAGGCATTGGTGAGTTGATATATGTAGGCCCTATCTATCTTGTTGAATTACCGTTTTCCTAGGCACGTCAATTAGCATATGTATTGGTTTACCCTATAGCAATAAGTTGATGCCAAATGAGAAACAAAAGTTACAACAAGTGTAGGACTTAAAGCGTGTTGGTTCACTCATGTTATCACCGTAAATATCACTTCTTGCGATAACTACGCCATTTGTTAGTTTCCTTCCATTCAAATGATGTGTATTGTGCAATATTGAATAGTGATTTACAAGTACATAAGTAAATTTCCGTTTGACAATCTCGCCATTTTTTGTTTTTAACAGTGGTATGATAAATTGCCTGCACGTACTGCTATTTTTAGCGCATTGCTCGGTGTCGGCGTCGTTTGCACATTGTTTAAATCGCTCAATTTTACTTGCTATGGTTTAAAATTACGCACTGACTATTGCCAGAGCTCCTCTTGCAATAAATGCAGAAATACTCTTATTGCCAGAGCAGAAATGGATTGATGGTGATGTGCATGCGTGTCCGGTGGGCGATGTTTTTAGCGAACACATATCGATATCTTGGAAGCAGTTGATGATCTATTTTTGATGATACATAGACGTACCCTAAAGCACTGGTACAATGCACGAGACATTGTTGTTTGTTAGGATAATCCTGAATGCTCCAAAATCGTAAGGGTACATAGATAGTACACATGACATTTCCATACGATTTAATGTTTCGAAAGGAACCTCAGGGCCTCCCAAAAAGATACCTGTCAATAAAGTATATCGCGGTTTAGCAAAACGTTAGGCCAATGTATGACTGCGGCAGCGGCTGTTGTGGTAGCGCATTCTAAGGACAACATACATGTGCGAACATAAAATATTAAAACATCAAAATTGCATCCGTGAGAAAGCTACAAATAGGTGAACAATTGTTCGTACGACCATGAGCCTGTCAAATCTTTAAAACTCGGGAGACTCCGTGTTTAGACCATCAGGATTGGTAGCCTCGGGGGTTGATTGGTCGACTACAGGTGCACGACACACCCTAGCGGCAAATTAAAAAGCAGCTTTACAGTGCATCATGCACAATAAAGCCGCATTCCCGCACCCCAAGAGACGGTTCTTCACTTAGGCCTATATTAACCTAAACTACAAAACATTCAGTGATGTATTTGTTTTTTTTTCTTCAGAAAATCAACAGAAGCAAAAGCAAACGAGAGAAGGAGATGACGATGCTGAAGACACTGAAACCTTTTTGGAGAATCTGTATAAGAAGAAGGATCGTACGTTTATTACTACATATTCCTTACTGTTATTATTTTAATATAATTATATCACTTATCTTAAGTTCTTGATCATTTACATATGTGTTCATATTAATAATAATGTTACACTATTTTGATGTGTGCATTCATAGACAGTGTGACCACAGAAAGTTGCCTTATCAATTCTAATCAGAGAGGAAGTGCATGCTATCCAGCTGATTACTTCTCTTTTCTAAACAACTGTGAGTTGAATACCATGGGCATTGTCTTAACTTTATTATAAATGCTGATAATATGGTTTCCCGGCAGTGTGGAACTGAATAGAATGAGGTAAGTAGATATGAACAGTTCTCCGTTTTTCAACTGGGAAATAAGCTAAAATATCAATGCTACCCTAAAATACAGTTATAACTGCAATAATTCGATTTGTTTAGAACTCTTGTTTAATTAAATTTATGAAAACCTTAACATTCACTACAATATGCAGGTATATTTGTGGAAATAGGATATGTAGTTTTCAGATAAACTATTAATGTATTGATTTCCTCTATATGAACTGACTTTTTTAGAATTGGAAGCTTCGTGTGACTTTTGATGTAATTATGCACATTGCAATTTTACACTTGCTTTCACAGAAACATTATGTTACCAACAAATGAAGTCGCCTGGGCTCCACAAGTTGGTTCGACCACTGGCTGTGACAAATTATCCCCACACCTATGGATAACGACAACAACTTTCGTTTGATAAATAAATGATAAACAAATAAATGTATATATTTTAGTTCTCTGTGTCAATAGATTCAACTGGCTTATGGCATCAGTCTCTGCCTCCACCGAATGCCATTTCGTCAGGTCAGAAACCTTTCAGGATGTATGATTAAACTTGACATAGACCTATATTAAGTTACTTCTACTACGAACTATAAATATTTATTTTATTGAATCGTTCTAAAGCCTACAATTGTTAAAAATTCACAGTAGTATTTTGAGCTGAAGGTGCATTTGACTTATGACGTAACTCTATGTCCGCCGTGCGCTGTTACCTCCAATATCTTGGAAGCAATTAAGGATATATTTTTTATGTTGCATAGACGTACCATAAGGCACTGATACTATGCATAAGACATTATTGTTTGTTAGGATCATCCTGAAAGCTCGGAAACCATAAAACTATCAAATCTCTTCTGTCCGAGCTTCTCTAATTTTGCACAGGAGAATCTCAGGGTACACACGACATTTCCATACGATTGAATATTTCGAAAGGAACCTCAGAGCCTCCCCAAAAGATACCTGTCAATAAAGTATATCGCAGTTTACCAAAACGTTAGGCCAATATATAACTGCGGCAGCGGCTGCTGTGGTAGCGCATTCTAAGGTAAACATACATGCGCGAACACAAAATATTAAAACATCAAACTTTCATTCGTGAGAAAGCTAAAAAAAATAGGTGAAGAATTGTTTATACGACCGTGAGCCAGTCAACTTTGTAAAGACTCGCGAGACTCCATGTTTCAACCATATCAGGATTGGTAGTCTCGAGGGTTCATTGGTTTGATTACAGTTGCACTACACACCCTAGCGGCAATTTAAAAATAATTCAATAACAGGACCTTTTTTCTTAGCTATCATGCTATTTTGCATGTGGGACTCAAGCACATACTGAAGAAAAGAATGCGGCTTTACAATGCATAATGCGGTTTTGACGTATTCCCGCAAGCCAAGGGAGTCCGTGACTCTGCTTCACTCACGCCTACATTACTATACACGACCGTCACAAAACATTCAACGAATTGTTTTTCTTCAGAAAACCAACAGACGCAACAGCAATTGACTAAAGGGGGTGCCGCCGGTGAACTCAGTGTAAACCACACGAAGAGTCAGAGTGAGAAGGTGGATGCTGGTCAAAGACAAGAGACAGACCAGGGGACAACACAGTCTTACAAAAGACGTAGGTTTATTATTACATTTCCGTTACTGTTATTATTTTAATATAATCATGTCATTTGTGTCAATCTCTTAATCACTTAGACATGTGTTCTTGTTAAGAGAAATGTTACGCATTTCTGATGTGTGCATACATAGACAGTGTGATCATACAAAGCTGTCTTATCAATCCTAGTCAGAGAGGTAGTGCGCGTGCTCCAGCTAATGATTTCTGTTTTGGAAATGTTGAACAATTTGGATGGAGAAAATACTGACAATAACAAGTGGTCTGTTGACCATATCGATCACAAAGCAGTGTATAAATGGTCCTAGCTGACCATCCACCAATCACTCTCTTACAATATGTAAATTAAACACCAGGCACGGGATGAATACCATATGAGATGAATACCATAATTTTGTTAATAGTCCTGATAGTAAGATTTTTGAGCAGTGCCGAATTGTAATGCAAAACATACTAAATCCTGGAAATGTCCATCACAAATGCACTTACAACTTATTTAATTTGAATATTTAAACTCGGTCCATAGTTGATTGTTCAGAGAAACAGCGTAAACAAAACCTAGTGTACGCAACAAGGAACGCTTTTAACCACGATCTTTTTTCCAGTATAATGTTACCTGTGTGATACCTACGTAAGTTGTGTAATACTGTGTAACATTTGTGTATCATATACTTTTTTGTTTTAATACATTTATGTCGAGATTTCATGTAATATGTTTGTTTTGAGATTGTATGCTTGTGTGTGTGTGTGTGTGTGTGTGTGTGTGTGTGTGTGTGTGTGTGTGTGTGTGTGTGTGTGAGTGTGTGTGTGTGTGTGTGTGTGTGTTTGTGTGTGTGTGTGTGTGTGTGTGTGTGTGTGTGTGTGTGTGTGTTTCTTTCTTTGTTTCTCTGTTTCTTTGTGTGTGTATGTGTGTGTGCGTGTGTGAAAGCACTGTAACAACGGTGTGGCTTGTGAAAGTAGTGTAACAACTACTACATTTCGTGTACATTTTGATCGATAAAACACATTTCAATTGTTCATTACGTTATAATTGCATGGTTGTTGTTAAATATTTTACAGGTGAGTTTTGTTTAGAATGCTCTACCACAGCAGCCAGTGCCGCAGTTACATATGGCGAACCTTTATACAAACTGCGACATGCATCATCGGTTAAGCAGCCTATACGTCGTTCATTCACTGCGCATTAATAAACCACAAATATGCCATGGGAACACGTAATTTTAGTTGCAATTTAACAATTGCAGCTATAATTACGTGAACATGTGTTCACATGCTCGTAAGCATGTCAAATCTAAAAACAAAACATTGTGAGACTAGTATTGTGTTGTCTAATCCGTGAGGTTTGGTAGCCTTAAAGGTTGTCATGTGTGGCTCTAACGAAATGTAGGTGCACCCTAGCGGCAAAAATAAACAAGATACAGTAACATTCTCGCCGTTTCGCTCATCGGTATCAAATCAACACCTGTACAAATTTAATGAGCGCTACTCAACATACATGTGACTTCACCATCCAGTATCGGGATTTTCTGAGTATATAGTATACACTCCTATAATGAAACTAAGTCACGATGTACCGGATACATTTGAAATATATGGATTACACAAAACCATGACATACTGTGTATGCATATGACTGATAGATGTTATCAGTGACTAGCCTTAAGACAATGAATAAGTAATAATGAGATATAACAATGTCATTCAGCATAGCACAAGTATATGGACCTCTTATAATTATCAATAATATAAAGGTAGAATAAAACATAGCTTACTTTTAAAAAGGTGTAATCATCTGTTAATGAGAGCCCTCAACATACATATGGCTTCACTAGCCAGTATCAGAACTCTGCCAGGTTGACCTTTACCCTGTGTTGGCTGAGGTGTCAACTATGCCTTTTTACAAAATAGCTGCCACACAGTGGCAGCTCTAAGACTATTATAGTTATTCACTGTGGTACCTGCGACATAGGTTTTCTCAGACAAACATGTTATGTTTGTATATGGGTATTGAATATTCAGGCACATGCTACAGAAGGGAATGCGGTGAGAATTACAGTGCGTGATGCGGTTTTGACGCATTCCCGCACGCCAAGGCAGTCCCTGACGCTGCTTCACTTAGGCCTACATTACACTAAACGACCGTCACAAGACATTCAAAGATTTTGTTTTCAGAAAAACAACAGAAGGAACAGCAAGTGACTAAAGTAGATGGCACCGGTGAACCTCTAACAACACTCATTAAGAATACTATACAGCGAGTATCACAATGGGTATTCCAGGGGACAAAACAGCCTCACAAAAGAAGTGAGTTTATTATTACCTTTCTCTTACTGTTCGTATTTTAGTATAATCGTGTCATTTACTACTTGATCACTTTCTTGTTACATGTTAACAGTAATGTTACGTGCTTTATGTTTCCGACGTCATGTGCCCGCTAGGACATATGTATTCATGTTGACATTAGTGGTGTACATTTCTTAAGGGTGCATACATCGACAGTGTGACTACACAAAGCTGCCTTATCAATCCTAGTCAGAGAGGTAGTGCATGCTCTCCAGCTGATTATTTCTCTTTCGAAAAATTTGAACAATTTGGAAGGACAATGCCATTGAGAAAATACTGACAGGGACACGTGGTCTGTTAGCCCCATAGATCACAAGACAGTGCATGTCTAATCTTAGCTGAGCATCTAACAATTCCAATCTTACAATATTTAATATCAATATCAGACATGACATATGGCACATGAGATGAATTACTAGTGCTTATATTAAATTAACGTTTCAGCTAGGATCAGTGCGAAATTTAATATAATGAGATAGACTAGATACCAACAGTTCTTATTTTCTCAAGATATTGTAAATGAATGGAACCCCCACACACACACACACACACACACACACATATATATATATATATATATATATATATATATATATATATATATATATATATATATATATATATATATATATTTATATATATATATATATATAACGTCAATTATTATAATTGTTTAGTTCGACTCTGCTAAATTCCACGTTTTTTTAAGATGATCGGCCAGAAGTATTTTAGCTCAACGCCAACGAGGATGTTCCAAGCTGAACTGTACGATGTTTACACGTAATTTTGAATTAATAATAACTACTAATTAATCTTGAATATTGGCATTTTACAGTATTGTTTGTTTTATTTACCAAACTTATAACAAAATTTGAATTTATGACAAATACTCATTATTCTATTTAGTCATTGTCATTTTATACTGATTTTATTGTTTGGAATAAAGCATTAAAATATATGCATATACGATGTAAAATGACAACTATTTATATTACATATACTCTAATACATATTTTATTATAATCCTTTACTGTCTGCATATCGCTTATTCTTGTATTTATGTTGCAGGTCACGTGAATGGCGGTTGTGGGTCGACCCTTCTGTTGGCATCGCTGGTTGCTGCTTGTATAACCACAACAATATCAGGTATGCAATTTATATATAATTATGAGCTCTGTCTGGTGAAATACAATAACGAGTATTACACAAGCAAGGCACACACATCTGTGTCATGGACACCCAAAATTCAAAATCATCATGTTGTAAAATATATGTTCTAAGCACATATAGTTGGCAACCTATTTTGTAAAGTTTCAGAGCAGTACTCAATAAAAAACGAGTGATTCAGCAGGAACCAACTAGCAAGATAAGGAAAGAGAAATTATAGTACAAAAAGAAAATAGAAGACCACTTGAAGACAAATGAAAAGAACACAGTCAGCATATATAAATTCAATGCTAACTCCAGCAAGCATTTCCAGCAGCTACGCTCAACCAGTAGTAACCGTCTTTACATTCCTCGGGTGAAAACGAAAGCCGGGACCTGAGCTTTCTCGGTTGCCGCACCAACTGTGTGGAATTCGCTTCCTGCCAGTGTTAAATCAGAAGGTAATATAGTTTCATTCCGTCGATGTCTAAAAACCTATCTCTTTAATGCTGCCTATCGTCCTTGGCCTCCTAACTTCTTCATTCATCCATTGACGACTCACGCATTGTTTTACGATTATGAGTTTGCTTAATCCCTTGGTTTTGTCGCGCCACTGAGCTTGATTTTCGAGGATATTGGCGCAAAAGAAGTCTTTATTATTATTATTATTATTATTATTATTATTATTATTATTATTATTATTATTATTATTAGTATTATTAGTATTATTAGTATTATTAGTATTATTAGTATTATTAGTATTATTAGTATTATTAGTATTATTAGTATTATCAGTATTATCAGTATTATCAGTATTATCAGTATTATCAGTAGTATCAGTATTATCAGTAGTATCAGTAGTATCAGTGTTATCAGTGTTATCAGTGTTATCAGTGTTATCAGTGTTATCAGTGTTATCAGTGTTATCAGTGTTATCAGTGTTATCAGTGTTATCAGTGTTATCAGTGTTATCAGTGTTATCAGTGTTATCAGTGTTATCAGTGTTATCAGTGTTATCAGTGTTATCAGTGTTATCAGTGTTATCAGTGTTATCAGTGTTATCAGTGTTATCAGTGTTATCAGTGTTATCAGTGTTATCAGTGTTATCAGTGTTATCAGTGTTATCAGTGTTATCAGTGTTATCAGTGTTATCAGTGTTATCAGTGTTATCAGTGTTATCAGTGTTATCAGTGTTATCAGTGTTATCAGTGTTATCAGTGTTATCAGTGTTATCAGTGTTATCAGTGTTATCAGTGTTATCAGTGTTATCAGTGTTATCAGTGTTATCAGTGTTATCAGTGTTATCAGTGTTATCAGTGTTATCAGTGTTATCAGTGTTATCAGTGTTATCAGTGTTATCAGTGTTATCAGTGTTATCAGTGTTATCAGTGTTATCAGTGTTATCAGTGTTATCAGTGTTATCAGTGTTATCAGTGTTATCAGTGTTATCAGTGTTATCAGTGTTATCAGTGTTATCAGTGTTATCAGTGTTATCAGTGTTATCAGTGTTATCAGTGTTATCAGTGTTATCAGTGTTATCAGTGTTATCAGTGTTATCAGTGTTATCAGTGTTATCAGTGTTATCAGTGTTATCAGTGTTATCAGTGTTATCAGTGTTATCAGTGTTATCAGTGTTATCAGTGTTATCAGTGTTATCAGTGGTATCAGTGGTATCAGTGGTATCAGTGGTATCAGTGGTATCAGTGGTATCAGTGGTATCAGTGGTATCAGTGGTATCAGTGGTATCAGTGGTATCAGTGGTATCAGTGGTATCAGTGGTATCAGTGGTATCAGTGGTATCAGTGGTATCAGTGGTATCAGTGGTATCAGTGGTATCAGTGGTATCAGTGGTATCAGTGGTATCAGTGGTATCAGTGGTATCAGTGGTATCAGTGGTATCAGTGGTATCAGTGGTATCAGTATTATCAGTAGTATCAGTAGTATCAGTAGTATCAGTATTATCAGTATTATCAGTAGTATCAGTAGTATCAGTAGTATCAGTAGTATCAGTAGTATCAGTAGTATCAGTAGTATCAGTAGTATCAGTAGTATCAGTAGTATCAGTAGTATCAGTAGTATCAGTAGTATCAGTAGTATCAGTAGTATCAGTAGTATCAGTAGTATCAGTAGTATCAGTAGTATCAGTAGTATCAGTAGTATCAGTAGTATCAGTAGTATCAGTAGTATCAGTAGTATCAGTAGTATCAGTAGTATCAGTAGTATCAGTAGTATCAGTAGTATCAGTAGTATCAGTAGTATCAGTAGTATCAGTAGTATCAGTAGTATCAGTAGTATCAGTAGTATCAGTAGTATCAGTAGTATCAGTAGTATCAGTAGTATCAGTAGTATCAGTAGTATCAGTAGTATCAGTAGTATCAGTATTATCAGTATTATCAGTATTATCAGTATTATCAGTATTATCAGTATTATCAGTATTATCAGTATTATCAGTATTTTATTATATTATTATTATTATTAGTAGTAGTAGTAGTAGTAGTAGTAGTAGTAGTAGTAGTAGTAGTAGTAGTAGTAGTAGTAGTAGTAGTAGTAGTAGTAGTAGTAGTAGTAGTAGTAGTAGTAGTAGTAGTAGTAGTAGTAGTAGTAGTAGTAGTAGTAGTAGTAGTAGTAGTAGTAGTAGTAGTAGTAGTAGTAGTAGTAGTAGTAGTAGTAGTAGTAGTAGTAGTAGTAGTAGTAGTAGTAGTAGTAGTAGTAGTAGTAGTAGTAGTAGTAGTAGTAGTAGTAGTAGTAGTAGTAGTAGTAGTAGTAGTAGTAGTAGTAGTAGTAGTAGTAGTAGTAGTAGTAGTAGTAGTAGTAGTAGTAGTAGTAGTAGTAGTAGTAGTAGTAGTAGTAGTAGTAGTAGTAGTAGTAGTAGTAGTAGTAGTAGTAGTAGTAGTAGTAGTAGTAGTAGTAGTAGTAGTAGTAGTAGTAGTAGTAGTAGTAGTAGTAGTAGTAGTAGTAGTAGTAGTAGTAGTAGTAGTAGTAGTAGTAGTAGTAGTAGTAGTAGTAGTAGTAGTAGTAGTAGTAGTAGTAGTAGTAGTAGTAGTAGTAGTAGTAGTAGTAGTAGTAGTAGTAGTAGTAGTAGTAGTAGTAGTAGTAGTAGTAGTAGTAGTAGTAGTAGTAGTAGTAGTAGTAGTAGTAGTAGTAGTAGTAGTAGTAGTAGTAGTAGTAGTAGTAGTAGTAGTAGTAGTAGTAGTAGTAGTAGTAGTAGTAGTAGTAGTAGTAGTAGTAGTAGTAGTAGTAGTAGTAGTAGTAGTAGTAGTAGTAGTAGTAGTAGTAGTAGTAGTAGTAGTAGTAGTAGTAGTAGTAGTAGTAGTAGTAGTAGTAGTAGTAGTAGTAGTAGTAGTAGTAGTAGTAGTAGTAGTAGTAGTAGTAGTAGTAGTAGTAGTAGTAGTAGTAGTAGTAGTAGTAGTAGTAGTAGTAGTAGTAGTAGTAGTAGTAGTAGTAGTAGTAGTAGTAGTAGTAGTAGTAGTAGTAGTAGTAGTAGTAGTAGTAGTAGTAGTAGTAGTAGTAGTAGTAGTAGTAGTAGTAGTAGTAGTAGTAGTAGTAGTAGTAGTAGTAGTAGTAGTAGTAGTAGTAGTAGTAGTAGTAGTAGTAGTAGTAGTAGTAGTAGTAGTAGTAGTAGTAGTAGTAGTAGTAGTAGTAGTAGTAGTAGTAGTAGTAGTAGTAGTAGTAGTAGTAGTAGTAGTAGTAGTAGTAGTAGTAGTAGTAGTAGTAGTAGTAGTAGTAGTAGTAGTAGTAGTAGTAGTAGTAGTAGTAGTAGTAGTAGTAGTAGTAGTAGTAGTAGTAGTAGTAGTAGTAGTAGTAGTAGTAGTAGTAGTAGTAGTAGTAGTAGTAGTAGTAGTAGTAGTAGTAGTAGTAGTAGTAGTAGTAGTAGTAGTAGTAGTAGTAGTAGTAGTAGTAGTAGTAGTAGTAGTAGTAGTAGTAGTAGTAGTAGTAGTAGTAGTAGTAGTAGTAGTAGTAGTAGTAGTAGTAGTAGTAGTAGTAGTAGTAGTAGTAGTAGTAGTAGTAGTAGTAGTAGTAGTAGTAGTAGTAGTAGTAGTAGTAGTAGTAGTAGTAGTAGTAGTAGTAGTAGTAGTAGTAGTAGTAGTAGTAGTAGTAGTAGTAGTAGTAGTAGTAGTAGTAGTAGTAGTAGTAGTAGTAGTAGTAGTAGTAGTAGTAGTAGTAGTAGTAGTAGTAGTAGTAGTAGTAGTAGTAGTAGTAGTAGTAGTAGTAGTAGTAGTAGTAGTAGTAGTAGTAGTAGTAGTAGTAGTAGTAGTAGTAGTAGTAGTAGTAGTAGTAGTAGTAGTAGTAGTAGTAGTAGTAGTAGTAGTAGTAGTAGTAGTAGTAGTAGTAGTAGTAGTAGTAGTAGTAGTAGTAGTAGTAGTAGTAGTAGTAGTAGTAGTAGTAGTAGTAGTAGTAGTAGTAGTAGTAGTAGTAGTAGTAGTAGTAGTAGTAGTAGTAGTAGTAGTAGTAGTAGTAGTAGTAGTAGTAGTAGTAGTAGTAGTAGTAGTAGTAGTAGTAGTAGTAGTAGTAGTAGTAGTAGTAGTAGTAGTAGTAGTAGTAGTAGTAGTAGTAGTAGTAGTAGTAGTAGTAGTAGTAGTAGTAGTAGTAGTAGTAGTAGTAGTAGTAGTAGTAGTAGTAGTAGTAGTAGTAGTAGTAGTAGTAGTAGTAGTAGTAGTAGTAGTAGTAGTAGTAGTAGTAGTAGTAGTAGTAGTAGTAGTAGTAGTAGTAGTAGTAGTAGTAGTAGTAGTAGTAGTAGTAGTAGTAGTAGTAGTAGTAGTAGTAGTAGTAGTAGTAGTAGTAGTAGTAGTAGTAGTAGTAGTAGTAGTAGTAGTAGTAGTAGTAGTAGTAGTAGTAGTAGTAGTAGTAGTAGTAGTAGTAGTAGTAGTAGTAGTAGTAGTAGTAGTAGTAGTAGTAGTAGTAGTAGTAGTAGTAGTAGTAGTAGTAGTAGTAGTAGTAGTAGTAGTAGTAGTAGTAGTAGTAGTAGTAGTAGTAGTAGTAGTAGTAGTAGTAGTAGTAGTAGTAGTAGTAGTAGTAGTAGTAGTAGTAGTAGTAGTAGTAGTAGTAGTAGTAGTAGTAGTAGTAGTAGTAGTAGTAGTAGTAGTAGTAGTAGTAGTAGTAGTAGTAGTAGTAGTAGTAGTAGTAGTAGTAGTAGTAGTAGTAGTAGTAGTAGTAGTAGTAGTAGTAGTAGTAGTAGTAGTAGTAGTAGTAGTAGTAGTAGTAGTAGTAGTAGTAGTAGTAGTAGTAGTAGTAGTAGTAGTAGTAGTAGTAGTAGTAGTAGTAGTAGTAGTAGTAGTAGTAGTAGTAGTAGTAGTAGTAGTAGTAGTAGTAGTAGTAGTAGTAGTAGTAGTAGTAGTAGTAGTAGTAGTAGTAGTAGTAGTAGTAGTAGTAGTAGTAGTAGTAGTAGTAGTAGTAGTAGTAGTAGTAGTAGTAGTAGTAGTAGTAGTAGTAGTAGTAGTAGTAGTAGTAGTAGTAGTAGTAGTAGTAGTAGTAGTAGTAGTAGTAGTAGTAGTAGTAGTAGTAGTAGTAGTAGTAGTAGTAGTAGTAGTAGTAGTAGTAGTAGTAGTAGTAGTAGTAGTAGTAGTAGTAGTAGTAGTAGTAGTAGTAGTAGTAGTAGTAGTAGTAGTAGTAGTAGTAGTAGTAGTAGTAGTAGTAGTAGTAGTAGTAGTAGTAGTAGTAGTAGTAGTAGTAGTAGTAGTAGTAGTAGTAGTAGTAGTAGTAGTAGTAGTAGTAGTAGTAGTAGTAGTAGTAGTAGTAGTAGTAGTAGTAGTAGTAGTAGTAGTAGTAGTAGTAGTAGTAGTAGTAGTAGTAGTAGTAGTAGTAGTAGTAGTAGTAGTAGTAGTAGTAGTAGTAGTAGTAGTAGTAGTAGTAGTAGTAGTAGTAGTAGTAGTAGTAGTAGTAGTAGTAGTAGTAGTAGTAGTAGTAGTAGTAGTAGTAGTAGTAGTAGTAGTAGTAGTAGTAGTAGTAGTAGTAGTAGTAGTAGTAGTAGTAGTAGTAGTAGTAGTAGTAGTAGTAGTAGTAGTAGTAGTAGTAGTAGTAGTAGTAGTAGTAGTAGTAGTAGTAGTAGTAGTAGTAGTAGTAGTAGTAGTAGTAGTAGTAGTAGTAGTAGTAGTAGTAGTAGTAGTAGTAGTAGTAGTAGTAGTAGTAGTAGTAGTAGTAGTAGTAGTAGTAGTAGTAGTAGTAGTAGTAGTAGTAGTAGTAGTAGTAGTAGTAGTAGTAGTAGTAGTAGTAGTAGTAGTATTATTATTATTATTATTATTATTATTATTATTATTATTATTATTATTATTATTATTATTATTATTATTATTATTATTATTATTATTATTATTATTATTATTATTATTATTATTATTATTATTATTATAACAAGTATGGAAAGTGCTGAATGTGATAAGTAGTTACAGAAGAGACAAATGAAACCAAGTTACTTGTAACTCTACCTGACTATGGAAATGACCTCAATACATTGGTATATCTCGATTGTTATAATTTTGGTATGTATGCGGGTGAGACTGGCAAACACATCTACACAGGGAAATGGAGAAATAACCGTTACCAATGAAGATAATCCCAAATTGCAAATAAAGACAAAGCCACACAAAGCAGTATAGTATAGGGTAGACCAAATGTACTGAGAACATGTGCAAAACTGCTGTAAAGGTTGTTATGCCATATGTTTAATATATCACTCAGCCACAATACTGTTCCAATTATCTAGAAAATGTATTATATTGCCACTGTGACAGAAAGCAGCCAGTAACAGTGAGGTGCAGTCTGCATATTGTCGCTCTTACATCATGTGTCACGAAAGTGTTTGAGAGAATTGTACTTGTATATCTCCAGGAGCAAGTAGCAGTTGTATGGATCCTTTTCAGTTTGCTAACCGATAGTACAGAACTATAGATGACCAATGATGTTATTTTACATATTTTAAACGGAAAATACTCCCATTACAAAATGGCACATGTATCTTCCTAATGTTTTACAATTTCTACTCTGCTTTTTATAACAATTAGCTTCGCTTCATCTATGCTAAGAAAGAATGTCTAGCATGAGTGATTATCTTACATATGTCTAACATTTTGTCAAAGCGCTGTTAGCACGCAAATCTTGCTGTCAGCCGCAAACTCTTGCATCAGAACAGAAGGATATATCGGACGTTATCTACACCAAGAGGGGAATGCCACAGGAGATAATTTTGTCGCCGATTGTGTTTTCTCTATACGACAGATTGTCGCACGATGATTGTGTGATTAGTAATTATACCAATGACACAGTATTGGCAGGACAAAGTTCAGGCAGTCGTTGCAAACGAAGTGTCGTGTTGTCGTTGTCGCTTACACGGTGCCATATTATATTTGATCACCAAAGTAAATGGAAAAGGGAATCGAAAAATATGGTACACAAAAATGTTACACAAAGGAAGATGAGGACATGAGGACATATTTAGCAACGATAGACTGGAATAACAGAATGCTGGACTATTTTAAAGAGTGAAAGTGATTGCATCGTCGATAAATTTTCCCCCTTGAAACAACAGGGGAAACGGTCAAAAAGAAACACTTATCAGAAGAAGCCATTAGAAAAATCAAGTACAAGCAAATGATGTGGAAGAGATATAGACATACTGGAATTAAAGAAGACTATACCATTTAAAAAAGAAGCACTTATCCAAACTACAGCCGAAATTATAAATTCAAAGAGAAGCTATGAAAAACATGTGCTTTTAATATAAAATATGACAGCAAGGAAACAGAAAGTTCAGGATATTGTCGGTCCTCTAGACGGTAGTGACGGAAACATAATAACAGAGGGATTCTTAATGGCAGAAAACCTAAATGAGTATTTTAGTTCGGTGTTTACCAGTGCCAGAGGCTATGTTCGAAGGGAGAGAGTCAGACAATTTAGGACAATTAATTGTAACCTGAAACATAGTAACAAAGAAAATAAGGGATATGAAGTATAGTAAATCACCTAAGGTGGATGTGATTCCTCCCAAATTATTATTTGAAATTGTAGAATAAATTAGCATACAGCTTGCAACAATGTTCAATCTGTCGTTAGAGGAGGGAGTAGATCTGTTAGAATGGAAAGAAGCAAACATCATAACATTATTTTTAAAGGATCCGTGAAACAAGTCCGAGAAAAATAGACCAGTGAGTTTAACATCGGTGATTTGAAAACTATTAGAAAGACTAATTAAAGATCACGTGGTTGATTTTCTTGTTAAAAGTAACTTGATAAATCCATCTCAACATGAGTTTCTAAAAGCGAGGTCATGCTTAACAAAATGTTATGTTTTTAGAAGATGTCACGAAGTGGGTAGATGAGGAATCACAAGTAGATATAATATACTTAGATTTTTTTAAACCTTTGACAAAGTGCCACACCAAAGATTACTACTTAAACTAAAGGTCCATGGCATAGGAAATGGTAGGATTAACTTGATAGAAAAATGGCTTATTGATAGAAGACAAAGTGTTGTAGTTGACGGGGATTTTTCAAACTGGAAAACGGTTTTGAGTGTAGTACCGCAGGGATCAGTGATGGGACGGATTTTATTCTTAATATATATCAATGATTTGGATGGGTACCGGTCAAAACGGCGACAAATTCAAAACGGCGACAACCAAAACGGCGACACATCCAAAACGGCGACACGCCAAAACGGCGTCACATCCAAAACGGCGACAACCAAAACGGCGACATACCAAAACGGCGACACGCCAAAACGGCGACACGCCAAAACGGCGTCACATCCAAAACGGCGACAACCAAAACGGCGACATACCAAAACGGCGACACGCCAAAACGGCGACACACCAAAATGGCGGAGTTGGTATATCGCCGTTTTGGTTGTATCCAAAACGGCGACACGCCAAAACGGCGACAAAACCAAAACGGCGGAGATGGTATGTCGCCGTTTTGGTTGTATCCAAAACGGCGACACGCCAAAACAGAGACAAAACCAAAACGACGACAAATCCTAAACGGCGACACGTCAAAACGGCGACAATCCAACTTGATTTATCTCCAAAATGTATCCAAAAGGTGTGCGCCATTGTTGGTAAATGGGTTAGAGTTACAATAAATAAATTAGTCGTGTTTATGTATGTATATAATAATGGGCTTCCACAAATCCACGTTAGTCGCTAGAGGCGCTTATACGCTGAGACCGTAGACGCAGTTGCGTCTCAGTGCCTCCAGCGACTAACGTGGATTTGTTTGCTTGTTTTGCGGAATGCTTGTTTAAATTATACTGAATTAGCTGTTGAGGTCGCATGACTCCGAAACCTCACACATAGCTAAATATGGATATAATCCAACATGTCAGTCAGTGTGAAGGCATAATATGTACATTAATGTACATTTACAGCCGAGTCAATGGAACGTTGACTGATCTGATGGCGACGTATGGCATACTAGAACGATTCCGGAACGGATGTTTAAAATAATCTACAGCTCGCCGTATGATTCACACGAGACTGGTACTTCACACATAGTTAACAATTGATTTTGTATTATTACATGTCCGTCATTGTGAAAGCATAATGCCTACATTAATGCACATTTACAGTAAAAATGGCGCGGTCCCGGTTATTTTTGTAGCGCTCTGATCACACGTTGTTGGTCTTGACTTTGTCGAACATACGCACATCTCAGAATCAGGCTACGCGGATACACGGTCAACTTTCATTTTTGCAGATACCGATAGCGATACCGGGCTTATTACGACTGAACAGCTTATATCTCACTCACCCTCTATCTCAAGAACAACCTTAACCACTGTATCCACCTGAGATAATGTCGAAATAGCCCGCATTTTCTTGCCGCGACCCGATCACATGGTCTTACAAAACATACTCATTTATATTTGTTTTGTACTAATATCGACGAATAGCAGTGCGCGATGTTTTAGGTGGGTAAAATATGTTACATTGTATCGTATTCGGCCGTGAAATTAAGGTTGATGTGTGACTTGGTGAATTTGGCTGTGTTTATTTAACACAATAATTAATGTTATTGAATTGAATTCTATTTTGGTTACATATACACATTTGATAGTGTCAATGAAACCAGCGTGAGGTCATTGACATTGTAAATAAAATCGTGTACGTCTGGATTAGGGTGCATGTAATTAATTGTTTAAAAGAAACGGCACCAGGTCCAGGACCAGGTTTCCACGTTGATGTCGTTGCACAGCTTTTATCAACAGAAACCATGACAAATGCAATTATGTCACCCTTTCTCTATATGATGAAATACCTTTTCATATATATGAAGGGTACGTAAGCTATTGACCATGCAGGCGCGTAGCCAGCGATAGTTTGTATGTGTGTGCATGTCATGACATGTGTGCTCAATAGACAGAACAGCCAAAACAACGCCATCTTCGCACTGAATTCGATCGAACGTCCCACGACGTTCCATCAACTGTAAAGGTATATTAGTGTAGACATTATGCTTTCATATTGACGGACATGTTATACGATTTCAATATTGAACTATTTTTGAAGTAGCAGTCTCGTGTGATGCATACGACGAACTTTAGGTGATTTTAAACATCCGTTTCGGCATCGTCGTCATCGAGCCAGCAAACTTGTCGTCGGGCCACCACTGCATCAGTCGACGTTCAATCGGCTGTAAATGTATACTAATGTACATATTATCCCTTCACATTGATGGTCATGTCAGACTGTATCCATATTTGGCTATGTATGAGGCTTCGGAGTCATGCAAGTTCAACAGCTAGATTTTAGGATGATTTAAGCAAGCGTTCCGCAAATCTTTTCGCAAACCGTTCCGCATTTTACACACGTCAAGAACACGTAAAAGACGGCACACAGACCCTAGTTGCGTCAGAGCGTCATCTGTCGGATTAGTTATTGTGGTACCTCATTATGACGCATTAAATTTGTTCGCTTGTCACATTTTGAGTTTGGCACTATTTGAGGATATAATCATATATAATAAGTTTCTTTTGAAAGTAATACTTTTATATTCTAATGGAATTGTTCGTCTTATAAAATCCAACTTATACAATCCAATTTATTTTTGACAGTGTCGCCGTTTTGAATACAAGTCAACACGGCGTTTTGGAAAGGTTTAGGAGATAATCAAGTTGGATTGTCGCCGTTTTGACGTGTCGCCGTTTTGGATTTGTCGCCGTTTTGGCGTGTCGCCCTTTTGGATACAACCAAAACGGCGACAGACCAAAACGGAGACATGCACCATTTTGGTATGTTGCCGTTTTGGTTGTCGGCGTTTTGGATGTGTCGTCGTTTTGGCGTGTCGCCGTTTTGGACGTGTCGCCGTTTTGGTTGTCGCCATTTTGGAGTGTCGCCGTTTTGGTTTGTCGCCGTTTTGGCGTGTCGCCGTTTTGGATTTGTCGCCGTTTTGGTTGTCGCCGTTTTGGGTTTGTCGCCGTTGTGGTTGTCGCCGTTTTGGGTTTGTCGCCGTTTTGACTTGTATCCATTTGGATGATGCTATAACAAGCAAAGTGTTGAAGTTTGCGGTCGATACAAAAGTGTTTAAAAAAATTAAAAGTGATGCAGATGAACAGCAATTACAAGATGGTCTGAATAAGATGACCGAATGGTTTGAGAAGTGGCAAATGCTGTTTAATTTTGGGAAGTGTAACTGCTTCCACATAGGACATGGGAATGAAGACGCACAGTGTACAATGGGTACTAAATAGTACCGCAAAGAAAAATTATGTAGGGTTAAATACTACTGCTGACATGACGGTATCAGAGCAGTGTGGAATTGCAGCAGCGAAGGGAAACCAAATTCTTGGATTAATTAGGCGAAATACAGTGTACAAGGAAAAATAACTAATCATACCGTTGTACAAAACATTAATTATACCTCATTTAGAATATTGTATATCAGCATGGAGGCCATATCGTAAGAAGGTTGTTGATATCCTAGAAAGACTACAAAAGAGAACAACCAAAATGATACCAAAACTCAGGTATATTAGTTATGAAATGCCTCTAACATAATATGGTTTAACAACACTGGAAACCAGGAGATTGAGAGGAGATCAAATAGAAGTGTTTATATTATTAAATGGGTATGAAAATATTAACGTAAATAACTTTCCGCGGTTAAGGACGGGAAAAGGACTAGAGGACAGGGTTACATGAGCAAAGAAGCAGTGTAGACTAGATATTAGAAAATTCTCTTTTTCACAAAGAACAGTACATGAATGGAACGTATTATCAGTTGCTTGTGTATGTGCGAGTAGTGTTAATATGTTTAAAAATAAAATCGACATATACCTAAGAAGGGTACATTTAGATATATAGGTTGAACTCTCGATAAGCCAAAGGGTTTCCTTGTCCACATGCCATATAGAGTTATTCTCTAAGTGGCAATCTATTTAACTCTTATTACATATCCTACTTTATTTATATACTTTATATTCAAAATAATTTATACACCGGAATGTATTCATTAAAAGCCTACGAATTTAACCAATTATAATAAATGCACATACATATAAAATAATTATAGTCGTTATAAAACAAACGTAGTAAACCATTACGTAAATATATTCAAATTATCTTTACAATTTATATATATATATATATATATATATATATATATATATATATATATATATATATATAATGTAACCTTAGCCATTATAAAATAAAAATCGTAATAAACAAATTAGTATACGTAATGAAATTGTATTTCAAAGTTCATGATAAGAAAGCAACATATTTATTGTAATCACAGTCGTATACGGGTTCTGATTCAAGTATCTGTGTCGTTTGATTAATATATCATACCAATTTAGAATATGTTATATATGTCATGCTTAATTATATTGTGATTCACAATTTTATAGGCGTTTGATGAACTCATGTTTTGGAACAATACGTCGCAGTGTGCATTGCAAAATATATGCCCGAGCCAATTTCGTGATCTGGCGTATGTTTCGCACAACCAGACGGAGTCTTCGTCGTACCTAATAGCGACTGGTCGATGTAGCTTACGGTCGGTTTCAAGAGACCAATTTAACATTCGCATAACTAAATGGACGTAGAATTGAACGCAATTGGTGACGGTTGGAATTCCGCGTATTTGTCTTGTCCCTGGTCACCCCTTTTCTCCTATGCTGCCATAATTGTTGTACTGATCGCCAAGTTATGACGTATGTAAAAAATATCCAGTGTAAATAGTAACAATGTGATAACTTGTCATCTCCACGTCAACCAGCCATGAGAATGGATGTAACACATTTCTCAGAAGTTCAAATGTTCATGATCAGCTAGTTTGATCCTTTTCATTTATAAAAAGCAGCGAGTTCTAAGACGGTGTGGTGGAAAGTTGTCAGAATATTTGTTAATCTGACACTGACTGACCATAATGAAGTAATTACATACACGTGTGTGTTTATGTCTGTGTATGCCGCTATGTTGTATCCGTATCAGTGTATGTGGCGGTTGACATATTATGGAGTCGACTGTTGTCCCTGTTGTAGGCGAGCTGTCGACAGAAGACCCACACATAGTGAGCTACATGTCAGACACCATTACACTGCCCTGTGACCACAATGTCACCAAGGTTGACCTTGAGGCTGTCGCGTGGAGGAAAGATACTGAGACGATAGTTGGAGAGTATGACGTTGGTGACGAACCTCCTGTGTCCTTCTATGGCTCCATGGAAGGTCGAGCCAGTCTCAAGGTGTTCCCGCCAGCTCTAATGTTCTCCAATAGTTCACTGGAGGATGCTGGTGTCTACCAGTGCGAAGTGTTCCCGCTAGTAGACGACCCCATCGTATTCCGCTACATACTCACAGTCAACGGTAGGGAACTTCTTTGTGTAGATACCCATGTTCTCCTATCACGGGCACATTTCGAAGGGATTGTATGTATATTGTATATGTAGTATATGTGTATAACATTTTTAATATATGAAATGATTCCACCTCCGGTTTTCTTGTATCTGTCTTTTATACACATTACAAAACATGAGAGCGCTATTTCGATATCAACCATGTCTTATGTATCCATGATTATATGATGCCTATTATACTCACGTACAGCGCCTCCAGATGGATATGCGCCTGGCCCTGTGGTGCGCTAACTGTTCACGCCCTGTGACTGTGACATCGGCTTGTTTACGTTGACTCGACGGCATAACTGTATAAATCTGTGAGGGATTGTTTGAAAACGAATTAACGAAAGCGTGTATGTATATCTTGAAAAATTGCATACTTGTTTGCTTTCTAAATGTGTTTTTCTAAATAATCTAAATTAAATTTTACTGCATCCTGGGCCATTCCGTGTGAACGCAACCAATGATGTTGCTGTCATCTCTTAGATTTTTGAATAGATCAGTATAGTGACAGCCTTTGGTAATATTAGTAAGAATCCAAAATTCAAGTGTTCTAGCTGAATTAGTTTTCAAGTTACGGTTGTTTGAAATCTGGGACTTTTTTCGACAGCTTGTTAAAAATAAATAAATTGTATTCATATTTCACTAGTCAATATCTTCTGCACTCTTTAGCCTGTGTCCGTGAAATTGTGTGGCGTTGTTCTGGTTAATGTGCAGAAAGTTGATAAACATCATGATTTATTCAAAATATCACACGCGGGAGGGTTTTCAGACCCTGATTGTGAGCAAAATACACATACCTTAGACCCAGATTGTACATATGTGGTACCAAAACATAAATATGTGCTAATCTAAGAAAAATGGCAGGTCTGGTTGCCTTAATTATGAATCTGTACGTATGCAAAGATGGTACGTTATTATATTTCTTTAAATATGGCCAACTTCTGACCCAACAATGTCAATGAGGCGTAGCTTGTATTATCACAAAACTTTGTCTAGGTGTCAGTTCATTTCTAGAACTCAAATAACTATTAAGTCTCAATATCCTTCCGAGCTTCCTTCACAACAAAAATGGCATACATTTGGGTGCCCCAACTATTAAAATAAATTGCTTGTGATATACGAAAGGGTTTTCAGACATTGATTGCAAGCTAAATATAGATGGTAAATTAACTGTTGTTTGTAATTGATATATATGCATAACATTGTATATTATCAGAGGAATATTACAGGCCTGTCAGTCTTAATTATGAATCTACACATACACAAATATCCTACATTTTATATTTAAAATGAGCAAACTTCCAACCCTAAAAGGTCAATGTGGATTAGAAGGTATTGTAATCAAGCTTTTACCAGGCATAAACCAGTCCTAAGACAAAATAACAAGTAACTCTCAATATCCTTCCATGATTCCTTCTCAAGAAGAATGGGGACCCATTAATACAACTTTTTAAACAAATTGCTTGTGATATACGAGACGGTTTTCTGACATTGATTGCAAACTAAATATAAATGATTTAGTGAATTGTTGTGTGTATTTGATATAATATATGCATAACATTGTATTATTAGAGCAATATGGCATGCCTGATGGTCTTAATTATTGATCTACACATATCCAAATGTCCTACATTTTATATTTCTTTAAAATTAGCAAACTTCACAAGCAATTTATTAAAAAAGTTGTATCAATGGGTTACCATTCTTCTTGAGAAGGAAGCATGGAAGGATATTGACAGTTACTGGTTAATTTATCTTTGAACTGGTTTACCGTTTATGCCTGGTAAAAATTTGATAACAATACCTTCTAATCCACATTGACCTTTTAGGGTCAGAAGTTTGCTTATTTTAATGAAATATATGATATTTGGGTATGTGTAGATTCATAATTAAGACAGTCAAGCATGCAATATTTGCTCTGATAATACGCAGTATTGTGCATATATATCAAATAGACACAACAGTTCATTTAACCATCTATACTTAGCTTGCAATTAATGTCTGAAAACCCTTTCGTATACCACAAGCAATTTATTTTAAAAGTTGGGGCACCCAGACGTATGTAATTTTTGTTGTGAAGGAAGCTCGGAAGGATATTGAGACTTAATAGTTATTTGAGTTCTAGAAATGAACTAACACCTAGAAAAAGTTTTGTGATAATACAAGCTACGCCTCATCGACTTTTTTGGGTCAGGAGTTGGTCTTTTTTAAGAAATATAATAACGTGTCATCTTTGCACATGGATAGATTCATAATTAAGGCAGCTAAACCTACCATATTTCTCAGTTTTGCACATATTTATGTTTTGGTACCAAATATGTACAATCTGGGTCTAAGGTATGTGTATGTTGCTCACAATCGGTCTGAAAACCCTCCCGCATGTGATATTTTGAATAAATCATGATGTTTATCAACTTGCTGCACATTAACCATACACCGTATTTATATTATAATTGTAGTTATGTAATCTTTGTATTATAGAGAACAACACCACACAATTTCACTGATACAGGCTAAAAAGTACAGAAGATATTGACTAGTGAAATGTGAATAAAATTCTTTATTTTTAACAACCTGTCGAAAAACGTCTAAGTCCCAAATTTCAACCTGCTGTAACATGAAAACTATTTAAAGATACTCACCCTTACAAAAAAATACCATTCAAATACCACTGAATGGTACTAGGGGGTATAATGGCCAATGGTATTTGAATGGTATTTGAATGGTACTTCAATGGTACTTTGGTGGTCTGTGTATATAAACAGTTGAATGGTATTTGAATGGTATTTGAATGGTCCTAGGGGGTATTATGGCCAATGGTATTTGAATGGTACTTCAATGGTACTTTGGTGGTCTGTGTATATAAACATTTGAATGGCATTTGAATGGTATTTGAATGGTCCTAGGGGGTATAATGGCCAATGGTATTTGAATGGTACTTCAATGGTACTTCGGTGGTCTGTGTATATAAACAGTTGAATGGTATTTGAATGGTATTTGAATGGTACTAGGAATACTATTCAGTGGTATCTGAATGGTACTTGACTGAATGGTATTCTGAATGGTCCAATGGTATTCTGAATGGTACTTATAAGAAGCTTTTCAACTTCTTCGTCAATGATATTCTGAATGGTATACCATTCAGAATACCATTGATGAAGAAGCTGAAGCACTTCTTATAAGTACCATTCAGAATATCATTGGACCATTCAGAATACCATTCAGTCAAGTACCATTCAGATACCACTGAACAGTATTCCTAGTACCATTCAAAATACCATTGACCAATACCATTCAATAATAAACCAATCAATAGATACCTAGCTTTACAGAGATCATATGCACATATAGATCAAACCGAAAACATAGTAAAGATAAATTAACAATGTTTTAATATGTTAAGTGTGCTGCTCTCGAACGTACATAATTATATACATGCACATCAAATCTGAAATATCATAAAATATTATGTCTGTCGATCACATTTTTCTTGATTTTTGTTCACTTTGGACAGCTTTGTCCTACGCGTCCAAGGTAACCTCAAAGCCGTTCTTCTGGTCTTCGCCCAGAAGTGGGTATACTTCTCGAACATATTCTGGGAAAAAAGATTTATCAATCACTAGCTCGAATGAAATGTTTCTTTTTTTTAAACAATGTACAATTAATGCAGCTATGAAGTTGTTTTCCATGAAATTATATTATACATGTTATGATAATCATATAATACAAATACAATAATGGAACTTGGTTTCATCTTTACTATGGCCATAATTCACTTCTAGCTAGATATTTTTCTTTATAAAATCTTTATACAATTCCAAAAGTACATTAATTCTAAATTGATTGAGCCATAATAATAAAGCAAAGAGGTAAAAAATAATAAAAGCACACTATGTTTTTCAATCTATGTTAACCAAAATATGTTATAGTGTGCTTGGAATATATTATAAAATATTAGCAGTTTTTTATATTTTCTTTATTTTTTAAAGAAAAAGTGTTACTAGTGCTGGTCATTCCGAGTGAACGCAATCAACATTCCAGAAATTGGTTGCTGTCATCTCTTAGATTTTTGAATAGATCAGTATGGTGAGAGCCTTTGGTAAGATTAGCAAGAATCCAAAATTTGAGCGTTCTAGCTTAAATAGTTTTCATGTTACAGCAGGTTGGAATTTGGGACTTTTTCGACAGGTTGTTAAAAATAAATACTTTTATTCACATTTCACTAGTCAATATCTTCTGCACTTTTTAGCCTGTATCAGTGACATTGTGTGGTGTTGTTCTCTATAATACAAAGATTACATAACTACAATTAGAATATAAATACGGTATATGGTTAATGTGCAGCAAGTTGATAAACATCATGATTTATTCAAAATATCACATGCGGGAGGGTTTTCAGACCCTGATTGTGAGCAAAATACACATACCTTAGACCCAGATTGTACATATTTGGTACCAAAACATAAATATGTGCAAAACTGAGAAATATGGTAGGTTTAGCTGCCTTAATTATGAATCTATACATGTGCAAAGATGACACGTTATTATATTTCTTACAAAATGACCAACTCCTGACCCAAAAAAGTCGATGAGGTGTAGCTTGTATTATCACAAAACATTTTCTAGGTGTTAGTTCATTTCTAGAACTCAAATAACTATTAAGTCTCAATCCGAGCTTCCTTCACAACAAAAATGGCATACGTCTGGGTGCCCCAACTTTTAAAATAAATTGCTTGTGATATAGGAAATGGTTTTCAGACATTAATTGCAAGCTAAGTATAGATGGTTAAATGAACTGTTGTGTCTATTTGATATATATGCACAATACTGCGTATTATCAGAGCAAATATTGCATGCTTGACTGTCTTAATTATGAATCTACACATACCCAAATATCATATATTTCATTAAAATAAGCAAACTTCTGACCCTAAAAGGTCAATGTGGATTAGAAGGTATTGTTATCAAATTTTTACCAGGCATAAACCAGTTCAAAGATAAATTAACCAGTAACTCTCAATATCCTTCCATGCTTCCTTCTCAAGAAGAATGGTAACCCATTGATACAACTTTTTAAATAAATTGCTTGTGATATACGAGAGGGTTTTCAGACATTGATTGCAAGTTAAATATGGATGGTTAAATGAAATGTTGTGTATATTCGATATATATGCATGTCATTGTGCATTACCAGAGTACTATGACTTGTTTGGCTGTCTTAATTATGAATCTACAAATACCCAAAGTCGTACATTTTATATTTATTTAAAATTAGCAAACTTCCAACCCAAAAAGGTCAATGTGGATTATAAGGTATTGTTATAAAACTTTTACCAGGCATAAACCAGTCCAAACACTAAATAACTCTCGATATCATTCCATGCTTCTTTGTCAAGAAGAATGGGGACCCATAGATACAGAAAAAATATCAATAAATCATTTACAAGCGGGTTTTCAAGCACTGCATGATCTTGAGTTAAACATAATAATTATGTTATTGGTAATATTTGTAAATATTGCATATCTATGCATATCAGTAAACATTCTTAGGGAGTTTTGCTTGAACATGGGGCTGGTTTATGCCTGGTAAAAGTTTGATAACAAAAATAAGAAGCTATTTTTGACTTGCTATCATTGACTTGGGTTGAAAGTTTGCTAATTTTAAATAAATGTAAAATGTAGGACATTTGGATATGTGTAGATCAATAATTAAGACCATCAGGCATGCCATATTGCTCTAATAATACAATGTTATGCATATATTATATCAAATACACACAAAAATTCACTAAACCATTTATATTTAGTTTGCAATCAATGTCTGAAAACCCTCTCGTATATCACAAGCAATTTGTTTAAAAAGTTGTATTAATGGGTCCCCATTCTTGTTGAGAAGGAATCATGGAAGGATATTGAGAGTTACTTGTTATTTTGTCTTAGAACTGGTTTATGCCTAGTAAAAGTTTGATAACAATACCTTCTAATCCACATTGACCTTTTAGGGTCAGAAGTTTGCTTATTTTAATGAAATATATGATATTTGGGTATGTGTAGATTCATAATTAAGACAGTCAAGCATGCAATATTTGCTCTGATAATACGCAGTATTGTGCATATATATCAAATAGACACAACAGTTCATTTAACCATCTATACTTAGCTTGCAATTAATGTCTGAAAACCCTTTCGTATACCACAAGCAATTTATTTTAAAAGTTGGGGCACCCAGACGTATGTAATTTTTGTTGTGAAGGAAGCTCGGAAGGATATTGAGACTTAATAGTTATTTGAGTTCTAGAAATGAACTAACACCTAGAAAAAGTTTTGTGATAATACAAGCTACGCCTCATCGACTTTTTTGGGTCAGGAGTTGGTCTTTTTTAAGAAATATAATAACGTGTCATCTTTGCACATGGATAGATTCATAATTAAGGCAGCTAAACCTACCATATTTCTCAGTTTTGCACATATTTATGTTTTGGTACCAAATATGTACAATCTGGGTCTAAGGTATGTGTATGTTGCTCACAATCGGTCTGAAAACCCTCCCGCATGTGATATTTTGAATAAATCATGATGTTTATCAACTTGCTGCACATTAACCATACACCGTATTTATATTATAATTGTAGTTATGTAATCTTTGTATTATAGAGAACAACACCACACAATTTCACTGATACAGGCTAAAAAGTACAGAAGATATTGACTAGTGAAATGTGAATAAAATTCTTTATTTTTAACAACCTGTCGAAAAACGTCTAAGTCCCAAATTTCAACCTGCTGTAACATGAAAACTATTTAAAGATACTCACCCTTACAAAAAAATACCATTCAAATACCACTGAATGGTACTAGGGGGTATAATGGCCAATGGTATTTGAATGGTATTTGAATGGTACTTCAATGGTACTTTGGTGGTCTGTGTATATAAACAGTTGAATGGTATTTGAATGGTATTTGAATGGTCCTAGGGGGTATTATGGCCAATGGTATTTGAATGGTACTTCAATGGTACTTTGGTGGTCTGTGTATATAAACATTTGAATGGCATTTGAATGGTATTTGAATGGTCCTAGGGGGTATAATGGCCAATGGTATTTGAATGGTACTTCAATGGTACTTCGGTGGTCTGTGTATATAAACAGTTGAATGGTATTTGAATGGTATTTGAATGGTACTAGGAATACTATTCAGTGGTATCTGAATGGTACTTGACTGAATGGTATTCTGAATGGTCCAATGGTATTCTGAATGGTACTTATAAGAAGCTTTTCAACTTCTTCGTCAATGATATTCTGAATGGTATACCATTCAGAATACCATTGATGAAGAAGCTGAAGCACTTCTTATAAGTACCATTCAGAATATCATTGGACCATTCAGAATACCATTCAGTCAAGTACCATTCAGATACCACTGAACAGTATTCCTAGTACCATTCAAAATACCATTGACCAATACCATTCAATAATAAACCAATCAATAGATACCTAGCTTTACAGAGATCATATGCACATATAGATCAAACCGAAAACATAGTAAAGATAAATTAACAATGTTTTAATATGTTAAGTGTGCTGCTCTCGAACGTACATAATTATATACATGCACATCAAATCTGAAATATCATAAAATATTATGTCTGTCGATCACATTTTTCTTGATTTTTGTTCACTTTGGACAGCTTTGTCCTACGCGTCCAAGGTAACCTCAAAGCCGTTCTTCTGGTCTTCGCCCAGAAGTGGGTATACTTCTCGAACATATTCTGGGAAAAAAGATTTATCAATCACTAGCTCGAATGAAATGTTTCTTTTTTTTAAACAATGTACAATTAATGCAGCTATGAAGTTGTTTTCCATGAAATTATATTATACATGTTATGATAATCATATAATACAAATACAATAATGGAACTTGGTTTCATCTTTACTATGGCCATAATTCACTTCTAGCTAGATATTTTTCTTTATAAAATCTTTATACAATTCCAAAAGTACATTAATTCTAAATTGATTGAGCCATAATAATAAAGCAAAGAGGTAAAAAATAATAAAAGCACACTATGTTTTTCAATCTATGTTAACCAAAATATGTTATAGTGTGCTTGGAATATATTATAAAATATTAGCAGTTTTTTATATTTTCTTTATTTTTTAAAGAAAAAGTGTTACTAGTGCTGGTCATTCCGAGTGAACGCAATCAACATTCCAGAAATTGGTTGCTGTCATCTCTTAGATTTTTGAATAGATCAGTATGGTGAGAGCCTTTGGTAAGATTAGCAAGAATCCAAAATTTGAGCGTTCTAGCTTAAATAGTTTTCATGTTACAGCAGGTTGGAATTTGGGACTTTTTCGACAGGTTGTTAAAAATAAATACTTTTATTCACATTTCACTAGTCAATATCTTCTGCACTTTTTAGCCTGTATCAGTGACATTGTGTGGTGTTGTTCTCTATAATACAAAGATTACATAACTACAATTAGAATATAAATACGGTATATGGTTAATGTGCAGCAAGTTGATAAACATCATGATTTATTCAAAATATCACATGCGGGAGGGTTTTCAGACCCTGATTGTGAGCAAAATACACATACCTTAGACCCAGATTGTACATATTTGGTACCAAAACATAAATATGTGCAAAACTGAGAAATATGGTAGGTTTAGCTGCCTTAATTATGAATCTATACATGTGCAAAGATGACACGTTATTATATTTCTTACAAAATGACCAACTCCTGACCCAAAAAAGTCGATGAGGTGTAGCTTGTATTATCACAAAACATTTTCTAGGTGTTAGTTCATTTCTAGAACTCAAATAACTATTAAGTCTCAATCCGAGCTTCCTTCACAACAAAAATGGCATACGTCTGGGTGCCCCAACTTTTAAAATAAATTGCTTGTGATATAGGAAATGGTTTTCAGACATTAATTGCAAGCTAAGTATAGATGGTTAAATGAACTGTTGTGTCTATTTGATATATATGCACAATACTGCGTATTATCAGAGCAAATATTGCATGCTTGACTGTCTTAATTATGAATCTACACATACCCAAATATCATATATTTTATTAAAATAAGCAAACTTCTGACCCTAAAAGGTCAATGTGGATTAGAAGGTATTGTTATCAAATTTTTACCAGGCATAAACCAGTTCAAAGATAAATTAACCAGTAACTCTCAATATCCTTCCATGCTTCCTTCTCAAGAAGAATGGTAACCCATTGATACAACTTTTTAAATAAATTGCTTGTGATATACGAGAGGGTTTTCAGACATTGATTGCAAGTTAAATATGGATGGTTAAATGAAATGTTGTGTATATTCGATATATATGCATGTCATTGTGCATTACCAGAGTACTATGACTTGTTTGGCTGTCTTAATTATGAATCTACAAATACCCAAAGTCGTACATTTTATATTTATTTAAAATTAGCAAACTTCCAACCCAAAAAGGTCAATGTGGATTATAAGGTATTGTTATAAAACTTTTACCAGGCATAAACCAGTCCAAACACTAAATAACTCTCGATATCATTCCATGCTTCTTTGTCAAGAAGAATGGGGACCCATAGATACAGAAAAAATATCAATAAATCATTTACAAGCGGGTTTTCAAGCACTGCATGATCTTGAGTTAAACATAATAATTATGTTATTGGTAATATTTGTAAATATTGCATATCTATGCATATCAGTAAACATTCTTAGGGAGTTTTGCTTGAACATGGGGCTGGTTTATGCCTGGTAAAAGTTTGATAACAAAAATAGCTTCTAATCCACATTGACTTGGGTTGAAAGTTTGCTAATTTTAAATAAATGTAAAATGTAGGACATTTGGATATGTGTAGATCAATAATTAAGACCATCAGGCATGCCATATTGCTCTAATAATACAATGTTATGCATATATTATATCAAATACACACAAAAATTCACTAAACCATTTATATTTAGTTTGCAATCAATGTCTGAAAACCCTCTCGTATATCACAAGCAATTTGTTTAAAAAGTTGTATTAATGGGTCCCCATTCTTGTTGAGAAGGAATCATGGAAGGATATTGAGAGTTACTTGTTATTTTGTCTTAGAACTGGTTTATGCCTAGTAAAAGTTTGATAACAATACCTTCTAATCCACATTGACCTTTTAGGGTCAGAAGTTTGCTTATTTTAATGAAATATATGATATTTGGGTATGTGTAGATTCATAATTAAGACAGTCAAGCATGCAATATTTGCTCTGATAATACGCAGTATTGTGCATATATATCAAATAGACACAACAGTTCATTTAACCATCTATACTTAGCTTGCAATTAATGTCTGAAAACCCTTTCGTATACCACAAGCAATTTATTTTAAAAGTTGGGGCACCCAGACGTATGTAATTTTTGTTGTGAAGGAAGCTCGGAAGGATATTGAGACTTAATAGTTATTTGAGTTCTAGAAATGAACTAACACCTAGAAAAAGTTTTGTGATAATACAAGCTACGCCTCATCGACTTTTTTGGGTCAGGAGTTGGTCTTTTTTAAGAAATATAATAACGTGTCATCTTTGCACATGGATAGATTCATAATTAAGGCAGCTAAACCTACCATATTTCTCAGTTTTGCACATATTTATGTTTTGGTACCAAATATGTACAATCTGGGTCTAAGGTATGTGTATGTTGCTCACAATCGGTCTGAAAACCCTCCCGCATGTGATATTTTGAATAAATCATGATGTTTATCAACTTGCTGCACATTAACCATACACCGTATTTATATTATAATTGTAGTTATGTAATCTTTGTATTATAGAGAACAACACCACACAATTTCACTGATACAGGCTAAAAAGTACAGAAGATATTGACTAGTGAAATGTGAATAAAATTCTTTATTTTTAACAACCTGTCGAAAAACGTCTAAGTCCCAAATTTCAACCTGCTGTAACATGAAAACTATTTAAAGATACTCACCCTTACAAAAAAATACCATTCAAATACCACTGAATGGTACTAGGGGGTATAATGGCCAATGGTATTTGAATGGTATTTGAATGGTACTTCAATGGTACTTTGGTGGTCTGTGTATATAAACAGTTGAATGGTATTTGAATGGTATTTGAATGGTCCTAGGGGGTATTATGGCCAATGGTATTTGAATGGTACTTCAATGGTACTTTGGTGGTCTGTGTATATAAACATTTGAATGGCATTTGAATGGTATTTGAATGGTCCTAGGGGGTATAATGGCCAATGGTATTTGAATGGTACTTCAATGGTACTTCGGTGGTCTGTGTATATAAACAGTTGAATGGTATTTGAATGGTATTTGAATGGTACTAGGAATACTATTCAGTGGTATCTGAATGGTACTTGACTGAATGGTATTCTGAATGGTCCAATGGTATTCTGAATGGTACTTATAAGAAGCTTTTCAACTTCTTCGTCAATGATATTCTGAATGGTATACCATTCAGAATACCATTGATGAAGAAGCTGAAGCACTTCTTATAAGTACCATTCAGAATATCATTGGACCATTCAGAATACCATTCAGTCAAGTACCATTCAGATACCACTGAACAGTATTCCTAGTACCATTCAAAATACCATTGACCAATACCATTCAATAATAAACCAATCAATAGATACCTAGCTTTACAGAGATCATATGCACATATAGATCAAACCGAAAACATAGTAAAGATAAATTAACAATGTTTTAATATGTTAAGTGTGCTGCTCTCGAACGTACATAATTATATACATGCACATCAAATCTGAAATATCATAAAATATTATGTCTGTCGATCACATTTTTCTTGATTTTTGTTCACTTTGGACAGCTTTGTCCTACGCGTCCAAGGTAACCTCAAAGCCGTTCTTCTGGTCTTCGCCCAGAAGTGGGTATACTTCTCGAACATATTCTGGGAAAAAAGATTTATCAATCACTAGCTCGAATGAAATGTTTCTTTTTTTTAAACAATGTACAATTAATGCAGCTATGAAGTTGTTTTCCATGAAATTATATTATACATGTTATGATAATCATATAATACAAATACAATAATGGAACTTGGTTTCATCTTTACTATGGCCATAATTCACTTCTAGCTAGATATTTTTCTTTATAAAATCTTTATACAATTCCAAAAGTACATTAATTCTAAATTGATTGAGCCATAATAATAAAGCAAAGAGGTAAAAAATAATAAAAGCACACTATGTTTTTCAATCTATGTTAACCAAAATATGTTATAGTGTGCTTGGAATATATTATAAAATATTAGCAGTTTTTTATATTTTCTTTATTTTTTAAAGAAAAAGTGTTACTAGTGCTGGTCATTCCGAGTGAACGCAATCAACATTCCAGAAATTGGTTGCTGTCATCTCTTAGATTTTTGAATAGATCAGTATGGTGAGAGCCTTTGGTAAGATTAGCAAGAATCCAAAATTTGAGCGTTCTAGCTTAAATAGTTTTCATGTTACAGCAGGTTGGAATTTGGGACTTTTTCGACAGGTTGTTAAAAATAAATACTTTTATTCACATTTCACTAGTCAATATCTTCTGCACTTTTTAGCCTGTATCAGTGACATTGTGTGGTGTTGTTCTCTATAATACAAAGATTACATAACTACAATTAGAATATAAATACGGTATATGGTTAATGTGCAGCAAGTTGATAAACATCATGATTTATTCAAAATATCACATGCGGGAGGGTTTTCAGACCCTGATTGTGAGCAAAATACACATACCTTAGACCCAGATTGTACATATTTGGTACCAAAACATAAATATGTGCAAAACTGAGAAATATGGTAGGTTTAGCTGCCTTAATTATGAATCTATACATGTGCAAAGATGACACGTTATTATATTTCTTACAAAATGACCAACTCCTCACCCAAAAAAGTCGATGAGGTGTAGCTTGTATTATCACAAAACATTTTCTAGGTGTTAGTTCATTTCTAGAACTCAAATAACTATTAAGTCTCAATCCGAGCTTCCTTCACAACAAAAATGGCATACGTCTGGGTGCCCCAACTTTTAAAATAAATTGCTTGTGATATAGGAAATGGTTTTCAGACATTAATTGCAAGCTAAGTATAGATGGTTAAATGAACTGTTGTGTCTATTTGATATATATGCACAATACTGCGTATTATCAGAGCAAATATTGCATGCTTGACTGTCTTAATTATGAATCTACACATACCCAAATATCATATATTTTATTAAAATAAGCAAACTTCTGACCCTAAAAGGTCAATGTGGATTAGAAGGTATTGTTATCAAATTTTTACCAGGCATAAACCAGTTCAAAGATAAATTAACCAGTAACTCTCAATATCCTTCCATGCTTCCTTCTCAAGAAGAATGGTAACCCATTGATACAACTTTTTAAATAAATTGCTTGTGATATACGAGAGGGTTTTCAGACATTGATTGCAAGTTAAATATGGATGGTTAAATGAAATGTTGTGTATATTCGATATATATGCATGTCATTGTGCATTACCAGAGTACTATGACTTGTTTGGCTGTCTTAATTATGAATCTACAAATACCCAAAGTCGTACATTTTATATTTATTTAAAATTAGCAAACTTCCAACCCAAAAAGGTCAATGTGGATTATAAGGTATTGTTATAAAACTTTTACCAGGCATAAACCAGTCCAAACACTAAATAACTCTCGATATCATTCCATGCTTCTTTGTCAAGAAGAATGGGGACCCATAGATACAGAAAAAATATCAATAAATCATTTACAAGCGGGTTTTCAAGCACTGCATGATCTTGAGTTAAACATAATAATTATGTTATTGGTAATATTTGTAAATATTGCATATCTATGCATATCAGTAAACATTCTTAGGGAGTTTTGCTTGAACATGGGGCTGGTTTATGCCTGGTAAAAGTTTGATAACAAAAATAGCTTCTAATCCACATTGACTTGGGTTGAAAGTTTGCTAATTTTAAATAAATGTAAAATGTAGGACATTTGGATATGTGTAGATCAATAATTAAGACCATCAGGCATGCCATATTGCTCTAATAATACAATGTTATGCATATATTATATCAAATACACACAAAAATTCACTAAACCATTTATATTTAGTTTGCAATCAATGTCTGAAAACCCTCTCGTATATCACAAGCAATTTGTTTAAAAAGTTGTATTAATGGGTCCCCATTCTTGTTGAGAAGGAATCATGGAAGGATATTGAGAGTTACTTGTTATTTTGTCTTAGAACTGGTTTATGCCTAGTAAAAGTTTGATAACAATACCTTCTAATCCACATTGACCTTTTAGGGTCAGAAGTTTGCTTATTTTAATGAAATATATGATATTTGGGTATGTGTAGATTCATAATTAAGACAGTCAAGCATGCAATATTTGCTCTGATAATACGCAGTATTGTGCATATATATCAAATAGACACAACAGTTCATTTAACCATCTATACTTAGCTTGCAATTAATGTCTGAAAACCCTTTCGTATACCACAAGCAATTTATTTTAAAAGTTGGGGCACCCAGACGTATGTAATTTTTGTTGTGAAGGAAGCTCGGAAGGATATTGAGACTTAATAGTTATTTGAGTTCTAGAAATGAACTAACACCTAGAAAAAGTTTTGTGATAATACAAGCTACGCCTCATCGACTTTTTTGGGTCAGGAGTTGGTCTTTTTTAAGAAATATAATAACGTGTCATCTTTGCACATGGATAGATTCATAATTAAGGCAGCTAAACCTACCATATTTCTCAGTTTTGCACATATTTATGTTTTGGTACCAAATATGTACAATCTGGGTCTAAGGTATGTGTATGTTGCTCACAATCGGTCTGAAAACCCTCCCGCATGTGATATTTTGAATAAATCATGATGTTTATCAACTTGCTGCACATTAACCATACACCGTATTTATATTATAATTGTAGTTATGTAATCTTTGTATTATAGAGAACAACACCACACAATTTCACTGATACAGGCTAAAAAGTACAGAAGATATTGACTAGTGAAATGTGAATAAAATTCTTTATTTTTAACAACCTGTCGAAAAACGTCTAAGTCCCAAATTTCAACCTGCTGTAACATGAAAACTATTTAAAGATACTCACCCTTACAAAAAAATACCATTCAAATACCACTGAATGGTACTAGGGGGTATAATGGCCAATGGTATTTGAATGGTATTTGAATGGTACTTCAATGGTACTTTGGTGGTCTGTGTATATAAACAGTTGAATGGTATTTGAATGGTATTTGAATGGTCCTAGGGGGTATTATGGCCAATGGTATTTGAATGGTACTTCAATGGTACTTTGGTGGTCTGTGTATATAAACATTTGAATGGCATTTGAATGGTATTTGAATGGTCCTAGGGGGTATAATGGCCAATGGTATTTGAATGGTACTTCAATGGTACTTCGGTGGTCTGTGTATATAAACAGTTGAATGGTATTTGAATGGTATTTGAATGGTACTAGGAATACTATTCAGTGGTATCTGAATGGTACTTGACTGAATGGTATTCTGAATGGTCCAATGGTATTCTGAATGGTACTTATAAGAAGCTTTTCAACTTCTTCGTCAATGATATTCTGAATGGTATACCATTCAGAATACCATTGATGAAGAAGCTGAAGCACTTCTTATAAGTACCATTCAGAATATCATTGGACCATTCAGAATACCATTCAGTCAAGTACCATTCAGATACCACTGAACAGTATTCCTAGTACCATTCAAAATACCATTGACCAATACCATTCAATAATAAACCAATCAATAGATACCTAGCTTTACAGAGATCATATGCACATATAGATCAAACCGAAAACATAGTAAAGATAAATTAACAATGTTTTAATATGTTAAGTGTGCTGCTCTCGAACGTACATAATTATATACATGCACATCAAATCTGAAATATCATAAAATATTATGTCTGTCGATCACATTTTTCTTGATTTTTGTTCACTTTGGACAGCTTTGTCCTACGCGTCCAAGGTAACCTCAAAGCCGTTCTTCTGGTCTTCGCCCAGAAGTGGGTATACTTCTCGAACATATTCTGGGAAAAAAGATTTATCAATCACTAGCTCGAATGAAATGTTTCTTTTTTTTAAACAATGTACAATTAATGCAGCTATGAAGTTGTTTTCCATGAAATTATATTATACATGTTATGATAATCATATAATACAAATACAATAATGGAACTTGGTTTCATCTTTACTATGGCCATAATTCACTTCTAGCTAGATATTTTTCTTTATAAAATCTTTATACAATTCCAAAAGTACATTAATTCTAAATTGATTGAGCCATAATAATAAAGCAAAGAGGTAAAAAATAATAAAAGCACACTATGTTTTTCAATCTATGTTAACCAAAATATGTTATAGTGTGCTTGGAATATATTATAAAATATTAGCAGTTTTTTATATTTTCTTTATTTTTTAAAGAAAAAGTGTTACTAGTGCTGGTCATTCCGAGTGAACGCAATCAACATTCCAGAAATTGGTTGCTGTCATCTCTTAGATTTTTGAATAGATCAGTATGGTGAGAGCCTTTGGTAAGATTAGCAAGAATCCAAAATTTGAGCGTTCTAGCTTAAATAGTTTTCATGTTACAGCAGGTTGGAATTTGGGACTTTTTCGACAGGTTGTTAAAAATAAATACTTTTATTCACATTTCACTAGTCAATATCTTCTGCACTTTTTAGCCTGTATCAGTGACATTGTGTGGTGTTGTTCTCTATAATACAAAGATTACATAACTACAATTAGAATATAAATACGGTATATGGTTAATGTGCAGCAAGTTGATAAACATCATGATTTATTCAAAATATCACATGCGGGAGGGTTTTCAGACCCTGATTGTGAGCAAAATACACATACCTTAGACCCAGATTGTACATATTTGGTACCAAAACATAAATATGTGCAAAACTGAGAAATATGGTAGGTTTAGCTGCCTTAATTATGAATCTATACATGTGCAAAGATGACACGTTATTATATTTCTTACAAAATGACCAACTCCTGACCCAAAAAAGTCGATGAGGTGTAGCTTGTATTATCACAAAACATTTTCTAGGTGTTAGTTCATTTCTAGAACTCAAATAACTATTAAGTCTCAATCCGAGCTTCCTTCACAACAAAAATGGCATACGTCTGGGTGCCCCAACTTTTAAAATAAATTGCTTGTGATATAGGAAATGGTTTTCAGACATTAATTGCAAGCTAAGTATAGATGGTTAAATGAACTGTTGTGTCTATTTGATATATATGCACAATACTGCGTATTATCAGAGCAAATATTGCATGCTTGACTGTCTTAATTATGAATCTACACATACCCAAATATCATATATTTTATTAAAATAAGCAAACTTCTGACCCTAAAAGGTCAATGTGGATTAGAAGGTATTGTTATCAAATTTTTACCAGGCATAAACCAGTTCAAAGATAAATTAACCAGTAACTCTCAATATCCTTCCATGCTTCCTTCTCAAGAAGAATGGTAACCCATTGATACAACTTTTTAAATAAATTGCTTGTGATATACGAGAGGGTTTTCAGACATTGATTGCAAGTTAAATATGGATGGTTAAATGAAATGTTGTGTATATTCGATATATATGCATGTCATTGTGCATTACCAGAGTACTATGACTTGTTTGGCTGTCTTAATTATGAATCTACAAATACCCAAAGTCGTACATTTTATATTTATTTAAAATTAGCAAACTTCCAACCCAAAAAGGTCAATGTGGATTATAAGGTATTGTTATAAAACTTTTACCAGGCATAAACCAGTCCAAACACTAAATAACTCTCGATATCATTCCATGCTTCTTTGTCAAGAAGAATGGGGACCCATAGATACAGAAAAAATATCAATAAATCATTTACAAGCGGGTTTTCAAGCACTGCATGATCTTGAGTTAAACATAATAATTATGTTATTGGTAATATTTGTAAATATTGCATATCTATGCATATCAGTAAACATTCTTAGGGAGTTTTGCTTGAACATGGGGCTGGTTTATGCCTGGTAAAAGTTTGATAACAAAAATAGCTTCTAATCCACATTGACTTGGGTTGAAAGTTTGCTAATTTTAAATAAATGTAAAATGTAGGACATTTGGATATGTGTAGATCAATAATTAAGACCATCAGGCATGCCATATTGCTCTAATAATACAATGTTATGCATATATTATATCAAATACACACAAAAATTCACTAAACCATTTATATTTAGTTTGCAATCAATGTCTGAAAACCCTCTCGTATATCACAAGCAATTTGTTTAAAAAGTTGTATTAATGGGTCCCCATTCTTGTTGAGAAGGAATCATGGAAGGATATTGAGAGTTACTTGTTATTTTGTCTTAGAACTGGTTTATGCCTAGTAAAAGTTTGATAACAATACCTTCTAATCCACATTGACCTTTTAGGGTTGGTACTTGGAAGTTTGCTAATTTTAAATATAAAATGTAGGATATTTGTGTATGTGTAGATTCATAATTAAGACTGACAGGCCTGTAATATTCCTTTGATAATATACAATGTTATGCATATATATCAACTGCAAACAACAGTTCATTTAACCATCTATATTTAGCTTGCAATCAATGTCTGAAAACCCTTTCGTATATCACAAGCAATTTATTTTAAAAGTTGGGGCACCCAAACGTATGCCATTTTTATTGTGAAGGAAGCTCGGAAGGATATTGAGACTTAATAGATATTTGAGTTATAGAAATGAACTAACACCTATAAAAAGCTTTGTGATAATACAAGCTACGCCTCATTGACATGTTTGGGTCAGAAGTTGGCCATTTTTAAAGAAATATAATAACGTACCATCTTTGCATACGTACAGATTCATAATTAAGGCAACCAGACCTGCCATTTTTCTCAGATTAGCACATATTTATGTTTTGGTACAAAATATGTACAATTTGGGTCTAAGGTATGTGTATTTTGCTCACAAGCAGGGTCTGAAAACCCTCCCGCATGTGATATTTTGAATAAATCAGGATGTTTATCAACTTGCTGCACATTAACCATATCCCTTATTTATGTTCTAATTGTAGTTATGTAATCTTTATATTATAGAGGACAACTCCACACAATTTCACTGACACAGGCTAAAGAGTGCAGAAGATATTGACTAGTGAAATGTGAATAACATTATTTATTTTTAACAAGCTGTCGAAAAACGTCTAAGTCTCAAATTTCAAACAACCGTAACTTGAAAACTAGTTCAGCTAGAACGCTTGAAACAAGTATGCAATTTTTCAAGATATACACACACGCTTTCGTTAATTCGTTTTCAAACAATCCCTCGCAGATTAAACAGTTATGCCGTCGAGTCAACGTAAACAAGCCGATGTCACAGTCACAGGGCGTGAACAGTTAGCGCACCACAGGGCCAGGCGCATATCAAGACCGCAAAGCGACGTCTTGCGATTTATGGATAAATCCCCAAAACTAAGGCCACATCATTAATAGTTATTCTGTATCGCGCAGATTTATTGTTTAAATTTTAAATGTATAAACGGTTGCTAATGGTTTCTATTTCGACTTCGCAATTCACACGCAAGTCGTCGCCTTTGCGGCTCTGGGTCCGTATTCTCGAAGAAAATAAATTCGTACGTAAGAAATTTCGTAAATATGGCGAATTTTTACGTAGCTGCGAAAATTCGTAAGTTCGTATTCTCGAAAGCGTTAAGAATTTTCGCAGCTACGAATTTCGTATCTTACGTACGGAAATCTCGCGAGGTTTTGTTTGCGTTGCAACGGGCACAATCACAGATTTTTTTGATGTTTTGCCGTTTTAGTTCTGCTCACATGTTCTGGCAGTGAATGAAAAAAGAACAACACGGATAATTATCCAAGATTAACTGATGATTAGTCATTGCATTCAATTCAATATAGTGCAAGACAGAGGTATTATAAAACGGAAAGGTTCATGTGTAGCTAAACGTGCCTACATAAATAATAACTGTCGAGCACGCTGTCTGCAATTAATGCGGCGAATTACTAATCGGTCCCGCTTATTGGTTGGTCCCAGTTATTTTTATTGTGGCTTTTTGTATTGACGCAATGGATCTATGCGGAATCTGCTTTCAAAGACGGTATTTATGCAATTACAACGGCCAATAAAATAGACACACACACACATAAATGTCAATGAAGCATACACTATTTATTGAATATATGTTGGCTATGTTGTACTACAATAATAACTGAGAAATGTATGCCTGAATGAACTAATACAACAGTTACGAAAAAGTTACGGCACCTATCTCGATTTCGTAAGTTACGGTGAAAAATACGCCATATTTACGAATTTTCTTATCTTAACTGTTTCGAGAATAGCATTTACGAAAATTCGTAACTTACGAATTTTCGACGCCATATTTACGAATTTTCTTATCTTAACTGTTTCGAGAATAGCATTTACGAAAAATCGTAACTTACGGCAGTTTCGACGCCATATTTGCGAAAAGATGGCGCTAAGAAATTCGTAAGTCGTTCGAGAATACGGGCCCAGATGCATCTGAGATACGTTAACTGCTGTGAGTGAATGACATCGCCATCGGCTTATTTACGTCGACTCGATCGTCATAAAATTAATCTAAAACACAATGTAACAAATAATATCTTACTTCTTTGTACCGGAAATGATATAGAATGACATTCCGAATACATACACATTGAAAACAGGTGATAAAACCGTTTAGAAAAGGCCGTCATAATTTAGGCCAGTTAACTTGGAAGATTACCGAGCTTTCCGTCAGTTTCCGAATTCCGACGTCGACTTCTTCAATATTGACAATCTGTGTCGTGTTGTCACCCACACAATTTACCTAGGCATAACACTGTACCTCCATTCTGCATCGATGGCGATTTGAGATGTAGATTTCTAAGATTTTAACATCCTAATTATGTGATCGCGGAACATTGCGAACACAAGTTCATTTCATACAGATTCAAATATCCCACGATGAGACCCGCAGAAATCGGCTGTCGTATTCTGATTGGTTTATTATTTGTAGACTTAAATACGATTAAACATTCAATAAGATAGGGTAGTCAGTTATAATAGAAAATAGAAAATAAGAATAATGTATCCCAATTGATAATGAAAAATACATAAAATATATAACTATGTAACAACAATTGATTAATCAAGTGAGCTGCTGCGAACTCGAAGTCACGTGTGGTTCAATGATATTGAATGGTATTCTTAAATACCATTGGAGTACCATTGAAGCCTGATTATATCATTGAACGGTCCAATGGTATTGAATGGTACTTTTATATACCATTGAGCGTACCGCTAAAAAATGCTTTAACACTGAATGGTCCAATGTTACGTACTGATTGATATTCTCAAATACCATTGAGAATACTACTAAAGTCTGATGTATTATTGAACAGTATGTTATTGATAGAATCATTGAAACAAGATTTTATTATTGAATGATCCAATGGTACTGTACGGTATTATCAAATACCATTGAAAATACCATTGAAGTCACATTTATTGTTGCACAGTATGTTGAAATACCATTGAGAGAACAACTGAAACAATATTTTATCATTGAATGGTCTGATTTATTATTGAAAGGAATGTTCCAATACCGTTGTGAGTACCATTGATGCCTGATTTTATCATTGAATGGTCCAATGGTACTGAATGGTATTGAATGGTATTACAAATTACCGCTGAAAATACCATTGAGTCCTACTGAAATACCATTGAATGGTCCAACGGTACTGAATGGTATTCAATGGTATTCAATGGTATACCATTGGCTCTTTTTGTCAGGGCCGTTGGTAGCAATATTGTAATGGTATATTTTGTAACATGTCAAAATTAGTCTATGACACTTGAGAATACCACTGAGACATAGATATATTACTTTAAAAGTTATATTCAGATACCATTGAGAGTATTATTGAAACTTGATTTATCATTGATCTGCACGGTCCAGTGGTACTGAATGGTATATTCAAATACTATTACTTGAGATTACCACTGAGACATCAATACACATTATACCTTTAAATATTAATTGTATGTACCACCGAAACAATATATGTATCATACATGATTACTTTTCAAATACCACTGAAACAAGATGTTATCATTGAATGGTCCAATGGTATTCCCAAATACCATTGAGAAAACCACTGAAGTCTGATTTATTGTTGAAAAGTATGTTCAGATACCATTGAGAGTACCATTGAAACATGGTTTACAATTGAGTAGTCCAATGGTATTGTACGGTATTCTCAAGTACCATTGAGAATAACACTGAAGTCTGATTTATTGTTGAAAAGTATGTTCAGATACCATTGGCATCACCATTGAAACGTGATTTATCATTGAGTAGTCCAATGGTATGGAACGGTATTCTGAAATACCACTGAGAATACCACTGAAATATGATGTATTGTTGAAAGGTATGTTCAGATACCATTGAGAGTACCATTGAAACATGTTTTACCATTGAGTAGTCCAGTGGTATTCAATGGTATTCTGAAATACCATTGAGAATACCACTGAGAATAATATATACCACTGGATGGTCCAATGGTCCTGAATGGTATTACGAATTACCATTCACAGTACCATTGAGTCCTGCAGAAATACCATTGAATATCCCAAAGTACCATTGAGCCTACTGAAATACCATTGAATGATCCAATGGTACTGAATGGTATTACAAATTACCATTGGGAATACCATTGAGTCCTGCTGAAATACCATTGAATGGTCCAATGGTACTGAATGGTATTCAATGGTATTTGAATGGTATTTTTTGTAAGGGCAATCCACTCATTCCCGTAAAAATCGTGTGCTTTTATTAGTCATTTCACAAAAAGCGTATGTATCAAATACACCCGAATGATTGACTAGTTGGTTTATGCATACATGTTACTTCAATTTTCTTCAATTAATAGAACAAATGCGAACTTTTTCGATTTTTTTTTCTACACGGAGCGTGTAGAAACTATGTACGATTCCTAACTATGGAAATGGCGTTTTGAGCGGAATACGCTTTAGTCTTCACGCGAACGAGGCTTGGGGCGAGATTGACCCTGTCGAGTTGTTTACGTTTAGAAACGGCGAGTGTAGGCACAAATATGATTTTTATATGCCACCAACACGGCAAATTAAGCAGACAAAGACAGCATCGACGCATGATTGGGAAGGAATATGATATGGCACTAAGCAGTGAACAGAATGACTTCGCCTTCGGAACAGTGAGTGTCCTTTGCAAGCTACGGGCACGGCGGCCGTGGGCCCGCGGCGACCTGCCACTGACTACAGACCAGACACAGTCCACATGCAGCGTTCGCACATATGTTCTTCCAGATAGGTTAGTAATTACGAATTGCTCAGCTATAATCACGTGTATATATTTAGGCGTATGAGTATACGTCACTAATATTTCTGTTGTTTTTATTAAATTTATGTTATTGTTTACCTTCAACCTTGCCCTTGGCCTTGGCGCTTATTCAGCCAAGCCCAGTGGCAATGCCAGGTCCATGGTACGACAAAATGGCAAGGTTGAAGGTATGGCTATGCTATGATTATGACTACGCCAGGCATAGACTATTGGCCGCCTGTATGACTATCACATGCCAGTGATTTATTATAATACTGTAACTATGTAATGTTTATGTCACATATAGTAGGTTAATAGGTAGTAGGTTAATATCCTAAGGCTAAGATTAATTAACTACCACTGTAGGCTTAATTAGCCTAATAGTAGCTAGGCATAATGTAAATGCATTATAAGTGATCCGTAACACTAACAGTTATACTTAGGCCTGCGTTATACTTATTCATAATGACAATATTTAATACATTTATAATAATAATTTAATACATTAAGCAAAATGTTATGATAATTTAATACATAAAAATAGGTATATATATATACATATTATTTTAATTTATTAGTAACATTAATATAATAAAATAACAAGATATTGCTTGCATTTGGAAGCCTGGGAGGTGATCGTTCATAACATTGCAAGTTTTTCAAGTACATTAAAATTTAAATGTGTCACATTTTCAGAACTTGAGGTGTCATCACCATAAGGCATGCGGAAAAGCTCTTCATCTCAGGTAAATGAGTGTTGTAATATACATTAATTTACTCTCTCAACAAACCTTTTAATTTTTAACCTGTTATTTTTTTATAAAAGTGTTATAACAAATTTACAGATGTATGTCATTTGTGAATCCAAGGGGCTCGGGGTCTTGTGGATGTGCCTCCTATGCTGTAGGAATTTGGTATGCCTACGAACTTGTTATAATAGGTCAATGCTAATGTGCCTCAATATTGTTTGAAATATGACCCAGTTTAAGTGATAATAATAAGTTGTGACACAATTTGGTTCAAAGGCCAGTCGGTTTTTGTGCCCTCAAGACGATTTCTGAATCTGCCCCTCTATGTGATATTTTATTTGTCTGTATTAATGGGTGGGTGTACTTGTTAAATTGTCTATAAATAAAGACATCATAAAGTAAAAACATTTTATCAAAACTATTTCATGAAATTAACTACAAAATAATGGCAAGCACAATATAAGTATAATTACAGGTACAATCACTGCACTTGATATATGTATTTATTTCATCAGATAACAAACAAAGCAGTAATAAAAAACTTAGGACAAAGTTGAAAGCGTGTTAACTAGGTAAATGTAAAAAAAACAGTTACTTTCGTTTCACCGAGCATCCAGCACATGGTATATCAAATACTAATTAGTTCAAAAACATGAATCCCATTCATTAGGTTTTCAAATTATGCCTTTCACAGAGAAGACTTTAGCAAACTTGTGCTTAGTGATACATGTCATGGGAAAGTTGTTCAATGTTCTGAAAGAATTGTCGTACGAAGGTTCACCCATAACACACACACAATTGTTACAGAAACATGCTGTAAATAGATAGCATAATATACATACTATGTGCATATAATAACACTGTACATAACAAATATGCACAGCACTTTGTGACCATGTTGGATATTGTGCTTTATAAATAATAAATATATTAAATAAAGTAACTAGATTATACTTTATTTAAAAAAAATCAGTATAGATATAAAATAACTTGATTTTTAATATATTTTGTTTTGTATCTTTACACATAAAAAGTGGGTAAACTAGTCAGGGTCCTTGCCATGTGGCTGACAGTTACATGTGCAATTGCTATATGTTACTCAATTCTATGAAGAGTACTGGCTAGAGATAATGGTGAATACTTTTCTTTTGTACAATTAGTATTTTCACATATTAATTTCAGTGTGGCAGAATGTTTCCCACATTAGTAAAAATGTCCAATATAACAGGTCTGAGTAATGTATATATAACATGTGGGCATGCAAATTTTATAACACGAATAAAACAATGATATTACCCAGAGATGGAGTAATCGTACTAGTGTACTCGTAGTCATGTACTCGTACTCAAGTATGAGTGCTTTTTGAGTACGAGTACTCGAGTAGGAAGGAAAGTAATCGTACTCGAGTACATTACCAATATAATCGTACTCACGATTACTTCTCACGATTACATTTTTTCCATATGAATAGTTGCAAGCAAATATATTAGACAGATAAAAATAGCAATATTAGAAGTAATCTAATAAATGTAATAATAATCGAGGTATTCATTTTCTATTACTGTTGAGCATTTCAGTTAAATAAAATTATTCAGTCAGATTTCCCTAATTAATACCTTCTCTTCCCAGAGAAGCCACATCTCCCCACCCTCCTGCTTAGTACAAAGTACAAGTTATAGTGTGACAGTCCCTGGGAAGCACTGCAGGAGATAAGCATCCCCTAACATCTTGCTTTGTAATTTTATAAGCCATGCCACAGCCCCACCTGTACTGTTTGCTCTTTCAGTATGGTGTGAATGACTGGGCAGTTAGCTGCTAAATCCCTGTCCATTATGTTTAAGTAAGTGTAAACTGTAAACCTGTCTAAATTCCCAACTGTTCTGTTTGTCCCATCTGATATATGACATATGTGAATTGGATATTATTGCTAATATGATCCCTGGGATTTGAAATGTTGTTATTTTATAATTTATATTTGGTCATGTGTATTTGACATTTAAAAGGGGACATTTGAAATTCTTAAATGCATCATATTTGTATTTGATTCAGAAGTTTAATATTTTCCTCTTGATACTTCATTGACATAGTTTAACCACCACTAAATTGACACTCATTATAACACTTGTATGCTATTTGTTACAGTATCACTATGATACCATTAGTTTGTAGTATCATGATGTATGGACATCTTGAGTATCAATCCAGTATTAAATGGTTCATTCAACACATGAGAAAGTCATCTGATGATTTATAAAAATAATAACATCTGGACAGTGGATAGCAGTTAGCAGTGATCAGTTAGAACACTAGATATTGGCACAGAAACAGAAAATGAATGACACCTGATTCGATGGAGGTCACCTTTACCGTAGAAACAGGATATTCATTAAAGTAATTGTGAAAGTACCAGTAATCATGATTACATTCTAAAGTAATCATACTCGTACTCGAGTACATTCTAATGTAATCGTACTTGAGTACATTTGTTTTATGAGTACTCGTAATCATGCATGTTCAAAGTAATCGTACTCGTACTCGAGTACATTTGTATTGTACTCACTCCATCTATGAATTATTACCATGATATTGACTTTGGCTATGTGTGTCGTCACATATAAAATATCATACATGTCAGAGCCATGTTAATTGTCACTTTGTTTCTTGTATAGGCAGATGTGGATGTACAGCAAAATGCCAGGATGCTGGTATGCAGTATCATCAAAGAGAGTGAACTCACACAATGTCATCGATATCCAAGCTGATGTAGTTCACCAAAGAATGTCGAACCTATCTTACAGTGTCGAGAGAGGTTGACCAAAGGCTCATGCCATATGTGACAGACCATGGCATCCACCGTTCCATCACCAACTGCAAAGCTAGTCAGGCGTCACCATATTCGCATGTCAAGCACTCTGCATTCTACATTCTAGTCAGTCAGGGTATCTGACCAGCATGGAATCCAGTGTACACACCACCAGTACTGCGGAGTACATTCGAATACTTGACATTTAATATGCAGCATCTTGCATGGCTCATAGCTGTATAGTCCTGCCCACAAATACAACTGTCCTGTAACTTGTTGAACTAGTGGTATTAAGCATTGTTCAGTCTCTTGTTGACCTGTAAAGAAAAGCATGTATTCAATTTCAGTAAACAAACAACATGCATCATGGTAGTGGAGTTGGGAGTAAACAATTATGCCATGCAATAACTACTACATGGTGTACACATATTCATTTTTGACATTTTATGTCAAACATGAATATGTGAGGTTGTCTGGTCAATGCAAATGTTGGAAATGACAAAATAAGGTTATTGTGATGCCAACAGCACATTCCCTCAGAAAATATTCAACGATTCATAAAATGTATGTTACCTTCTTCAAAACTGTACTATTGATTTTTTGAGTCACCGCTTCAGTATTTCCCCTGCTGTATGATGAGAGAGGTGGACCACCTCAGTGTTTTTCTAAGCCATTTTGCACAAAATATGCCAGGATGGCCACCTCATAGGTATTTCTTGCTATAAACATATTTACACTTGTAGCTGTGCATTTGTTTCCTCTCTATTTCCCAGGGAATAAGTTAAAACATCCTTAAAAATGCACCATTTTGAAGGTAATTTTAAAAATTGATTTATATAGCCATGCCCCACGACTCACACAGTGTATGTGCATTAATGTATGTGTTGACACACTGGGTATAATATGCATAATACAAGAGCAAAGGTTATTCTAGTTTTCCATGTCCAAGATAATATGTTAATGAAAACAAATGTATATTTAAATGGACATATTAAAATACTTTGATAATTTATACATTGTTGATTGTTAAAATGTTTAAATTACCTGGATTGATCAGATGTGAGCCTCCCGCAGACTACGTATCCTCCCTGCATCTGCCATGTGACTGCCTTAATCGTAGCCTCTCCTCTGCCTTGTCTCACTTTTGTATTGTAGTGTGGCCTGTAGCAATATTATAATTTGAATATATTATGCATTCAGATACTGCTGCGATGAAAATGTTGATAAATATTCGAAAACAGCTGGCACGTGTGAGTTGAAAGGTACCAGGTACATAGACTACAGCCAGGTATTCACTACAATGGAAACAAGTGCAAGAATGTTATATGTAATACTTGCATGATATAATGTAGACCTACTGTATTAACATTTTAATTTCATGTTTATTTTTATTGAAAATATTCATCACCATCAATCATCGCTGTTATACAAATTTAAATTATTTTGCATAACATATAACAGAAATCAACAACATTCAGTAATAGTACTGAAATGTGAGTCGCAAAACACTGTTTTAATAATTGTGAAATATAATATAATTCTCCGTTTGACGTTCTGTTACACGAGATAACGGATGCTCCCGTTAAAAATACAACGTTTCTTGCCCGACAGACAAGAGCCTATTACCAGTCCCCCATGTCAATTTTATTTTTAATTTCGTCCCTCACGTCATCTATTCTCTCTGTATATGTACTTTCGCAATTACTAAGTTTATTAACAAGATCCTGCGTAATCAAATACAATACCGGTACATATCAACACACTTACACAGGTTGTGATGCTGAGCGATATCGATGGCGATGCCGATGGCGATGCGATGCCGATGGCGATGGTGACTGTCAACTCAAACTGGCTTGCCTTGTCAGTGACACTGCCAGACTTATATTTATTATAGTCTTACAAGTTAGAGAATCCGCGTCGAGTCAACGTTCACAAGAGTGAATTAACCCCGACTACTCGCTCTTGTTGCTGACTGCGTTAATGCACTTAATTGCGTACCTTCATAGAAGACTCGCTGCCTTTGACTTGCAATCTTAGTCATGACGCGCAAAAGCACGTGCGATTTGTTATTGTGCCGTAGTAGGTCGATCTCGCATAAAACACGTGACCCAAAAAGCACAGGGCGTCGGCAGTTGCTGATTGTTTCGCCAGTTATACCCGGTGTAACGGCGATTCTTTTTTTACAATTATAAAATGACAAGTACGCATTTAAAAAATTAACTGACTGTGCATACAAGTTAAACTATTAACACATTACACATCTGGTAATAAAAGAACCGGTTTGACGATTAGCAAACGAGTGGATTGAGTACCTTTAAGCTAGAATGCTCAAAGTTTGGATTCTTGCTAATCTTACCAGACGCTCACCATACTGATCTATTCAAAAATCTAAGAGATGACAGCAACCAATTTCTGGAATTTTGGTTGCGTTCACTCGGAATGGCCAGCACTAGTAACACTTTTTCTTTAAAATTATTGTCAATGCCTGATTAATAAAATAATAAAATATATGTATTTGTTATATATATATAAAAAACTGCTAATATTTTATAATATATTCCAAGCACACTATTACATATTTTGGTTAACATAGATTTAAAAACATAGTGTGCGCTTATTATTTTTTACCTCTTTGCTTTATTATTATGGCTCAATAAATGTAGAATTAATGTACTTTTGGAATTGTATAAAGATTTTATAAAGAAAAAGATCTAGCTAGAAGTGAATTATGGCCATAGTAAAGATGGAACCAAGTTCCATTATTGTATTTGTATTATATGATTATCATAACATGCATAATATCATTTCAACAACTTCATAGCTGCATTAATTGTACATTGTTTAAAAAAACAGAAACATTTCATTCGAGCTAGTGATTGATAAATCTTTTTTCCCAGAATATGTTCGAGAAGTATACCCACTTCTGGGCGAAGACCAGAAGAACGGCTTTGAGGTTACCTTGGACGCGTAGGAGAAAAAAAGGTGTCCAAAGTGAACAAAAATCAAGAAAAATGTGAAGATTGATCGACGGACATAATATTTTATGATATTTCAGATTTGATGTGCATGTATATAATTATGTATGTTCGAGAGCAGCACACTTAACATATTAAAACATTGTTAATTTATCTTGACTATGTTTTCGGTTTGATCTATATGTGCATATGATCTCTGTAAAGCTGGGTATCTATTGATTGGTTTATTATTGAATGGTATTTGTCAATGGTATTTTGAATGGTACTAGGAATACTGTTCAGTGGTATCTGAATGGTACTTGACTGAATGGTATTCTGAATGGTCCAATGATATTCTGAATGGTACTTATTAGAATCTCTTCATCTTCTTCATCAATGGTATTCTGAATGGTATACCATTCAGAATATCATTGACGAAGAAGCTGAAAAGCTTCTTATAAGTACCATTCAGAATACCATTGGACCATTCAGAATACCATTCAATCAAGTACCATTCAGATACCACTGAACAGTATTCCTAGTACCATTCAAATGCCATTCAAATACCATTCAACTGTTTATATACACAGACCACCGAAGTACCATTGAAGTACCATTCAAATACCATTGGCCATCATACCCCCTAGGACCATTCAAATACCATTCAAATACCATTCAACTGTTTATATACACAGACCACCAAAGTACCATTAAAGTACCATTCAGATACCATTCAAATACCATTGGCCATTATACCCTCTAGTACCATTCAATGGTATTTGAATGGTATTTTTTGTAAGGGAATGCTCCTGCCGCCTTGCCAATCAGCTCTCTGACACCTATGTCTATGCCACTCTGCTTGTTAGTGTTACTGCCCAGGTACGTGAAGGTCTCTCTCTCTCTCATTGTTTCTCTCTCTCTGTCTCTCTGTCTCTCACTCTCTCTCTCTCTCTCTCTCTGTCTGTCTCTCTCTCTCTCTCTCTCTCTCTCTTTACCGTTGCCTCTCTCTCTCTCTCTCTCTTCAATTGCATTTCCTTCCAGTGTGACTGGTTGTATTTAACTTGAGGACCTTCGTCGTGCCTTTAGGTATATTGAGGCCTATTCGTGAAGAGATTACTGCCAGTTCTGTCTTCTCCTGCATCTGCTGGCGGCAGTGAGACAACACCACCAGATCGTCGGCAAATTTCAAGCTTTTTAGATGCGTCCACAGTATCCACTGGAGTGCATTTCCTCTCTGTGCTGTGCACGTCTTCATAATCTAATCGGTGATCAGAAAAAAGAGGAACAGGGATGGCAAAGCAACCTTGTCTAACTCCGGTCATCACGGCAAAATACTTCGGTCACGGCGTAGTTTCAGCTCTTACTGCATAAGTGAATATACATCTTTGAAGTGACGTATTCTGTAATTTTATCATTTGGAACATTTTAGATAGCTCGTTCTACTGCTGCAAGTCACTGATTCTCTAACTGTTTATATGAATGTCATGTATCGCCAAATTATGAGCTATCACTCTGAATATTGTACTTTATAATAATTTATATAAAAATATTTCCTTTTATCTTTCAGCGATGCCCTTCAATGAGACCATTCGACTGAATGGTCAGTCCTACCAGGACTGTGAGGAGTTGTATTTATCAGAGTCAACAGACGCCCTCCTCTCACTCTCTTGTACCGCTTCCTCAAAGCCAAGTTCACGTTTGTTGTGGATGGCCGACCCTGCTACCCCAGCCCTGGTGAATCAGACGAATGAGGCGACATGCAAAACTGCACCGAACGGCATTGTGACGTGTGAAAGCAACGCAACTATTGTCACCAAGGACTTGAAACACAAGGTGCAAGTGACATGTGTAACCCACTTTGATGACCGCCGGACAGTTATGACCAGCAAGAGAGCCTGTGTGGTCCTTGTCCCTCATGGTACGTTAGGGTCAATAACCCACATGTCAATCTTAGATGGTTCTATTTTGAATTACGTGGTACAATTAACAGTATGCAACATTTTAAAAACAACTGATGATATATACTGTTTTGACATATATCATTATGCGGGGGACATATCTTATTTTGTAGACTACTTTGGTTACTAGTGATTTTGCAAGTTATCAATCTGATGGTGATATTTGTTAGGATATCACATTATTTTAGTTTTAGGTCTTATTCGGTAGGTACCTCATGTGGGTGACCTCCTGGTTCATTTAGTAGGATATCACATAATTGATGTGATTAACATTTTCATTTGCATTATTTGATTATACAGTATATATCGCATCACGTGTTAGACACGTGTCGTGCTTATTCCTTTTCGCCGAAGGTGCCTGTGTCTGTTTGACATTGTCACCTGTAGGTGAAAAACATATTATTAAACTAATACTTTAAACAACTAAATTTCACACGGCATTCTGATCACTGTGTTGGCTGAGGGGTCTGGAAGTAAATAATTCCATCTTGACTAAAAATCACTAGTCATGTCCCTGCATTCACGCTACTTGGCTATATTTCTGATCATGTGATACAAATAACCAGAGAAAATGCCAATTACGTAATTATGATGAAAAGATTGGGCAGTTACTATGAGTCAACATAACACATTTCATTCATAATTGCACATGCACAGTATAGTCCAAAAGACTTCAGGGCCTCCTGGTCCATTTTAGAATATAACGGCTACGTTATGTCGCTATGCAATGTATAACATGACACTTGAATTATCTTGCAAATTTATATATTTAATAAATTGCATCCATGACTACAATCTTGTTGCCAATTATGTAGACGCTACTTATTAGTTCCTGCCTGTTTCTGTTTGTCCCAGCCCCTGTGGACTTGCGTCACCTCGCTCTAGGACTTGGGCTGGTGATCCTGCTCATCATCGGTGTCGTTGTCTTCGTCTTCCTCAAACACTGGAATCTTCTCCCATTCCCAGGTTAGATCATGTTCCTGCCAGGTGACGTCAGTCATTATAGGTGAGATCCCAGTCCTTACAAGTGAGGCCACATTCCTGCCAAATGAGGTCACCTTCCTCTCAAGTGAAAGCTCAATACCCTCATGTGAGATGACATTCATACCCGGTGAGGTAACTGTTACCAGTTGAGGTTGTGCTCCAACAAAACACCAACAAAGGTCACCTATATCCCAGGTGGGGTCATATTCTTCATGGAACTATGACATAAAGTCTTAATGTTAGTTCTAATCTGAAATTGTTGCCAATGACCTGTTCTAAACCGACGTTTACATTATCCATACTTCTGTTGCTGTCAGGTAAACCTCAATCACGGACCGGCTGCCAGAAGCAGCATTCAGTTAGTTACACTGATCGACTGATCAGCTCAAGAAAAAGCTGCATCACTCTGTGATTTGTTAGTTTCAAAAGCAGTAGAAATCCTTGGTGTTACGGAGACTTCGCTTAGACAGCATGACAAAACATGTAATAATTTCAAGAAAAATATCGGTCTGATCCATTGTGTGTTCCTAAATCACACCCCAAGAATTGGTCCGTGAACTTGTACTCACCACAAGTGAATTATCTACATAGTTTTTTGAGCAGTTGACGAAGTGAGGAAACTGATAATGCCATAATCAAATAAATCATGTGCCCTAGGTCCATTAAAAACCACCCTGCTAAAGGTATGCCTCGAATTATTATAACAAATTATGACTGGGTTCAGGTTACTTTCCAGATCATTTTCAAACAATTCACAAGATAATACTGTTCTCAAGAGAGTTTTCTTTCCAAAAGATGATCTAAAAAATAATAGACCAATATACAATGTTAACATTATTTTTTAAATTAGTTGAAAAACGCTTAGCAAGTCGCATCATATGTTACATTAGCATAGATCACTTATCCAATGTGTTACAGTCAGCATGCAGAACAATGCCTTCAACAGTCATTGCTCTCATTAAACTGCACAATGATATTGCACTTATCTTCGATCAAGGCCAAGCAAAAGCACCCCGACGACGCATCAATATATGTTAGCACCACGCAGCGAGAGAACTTTGAAAACTAAGTGTAATTGGGACAGAGAAAAGGAGATTCAAAGAAGAATCACGGCCGGGCGGACAGCACTCGCCAGGCACCGCAACATCTTTAGGAGTAACACCGGAACATGCTTAGCGTGACAAGTCTACAACACAAGCCTACTTCCAGCAATGACATATTTCGCTGAAACATGGGCTTTCACCAAGCATAGAATGAACAAGCCAGCAGTCATAGAAACACATATGGAAAGAAGTACGTTAGACATCACATACTTGGACAGAAAAACAAACATCTGGGTAAAAGAAAAAGATAAGTCAGAAGACGGAAGTGGATTTTGGCGGGGCACGTCAGCAGAATATGAAATAACCGATGGAAATCGCGTATCACCACCTCAAAACCCTACAGAGAGAAGCGATCTAGAGAGAGACCGGCGATACGATGGAGAGACGAACTAGATTACTACTGGAAGAGTGCCATCTCGCAGAGATAGCGCAAGATAGACATATATGGAAGCAGCATGCTGAGGCATTCGCCTAATAACGGCTGCACAATGATTATGATGACAATGGCGCATAATGTATAATACTATTTCTGTTTTACTGCTACGTGACTGGCCTCGACAATGGTGACACAATGGTCTATAATTAGGCATAATACTGTGTAATATTGCATTTCGACTTTACTTAAACATATTTCAAAACCATACATTGTTTTTCCTAATAAACCTTGTACAGGAGGGTAATGCTACGATGGCCTAAAGCCATGCGCGGACTTGAAATTAGTAGTTGTGGTTGCAGGGAAGAAGGCAGAAACGGAGAAGTCTGGGGAGGAAAAACAAGAAGAACAAGAAGGGTAAGCGGGAAATGATTTCTTGTAATCACATGTGCACCAAATTAAAATTGTGTCTGCAAAGTGTTTTAGTAATCAAATCGTTCACAATCTACTTTACCATGGTATCTGAACTGTGAAGACAGTGAGTGATAGAACACTTGTAACTTGTAACAAAACAGACTTAAGCAGTGAAAGGTTTAGAAGAGGTGACAAGACAAATACATCAACACATTGTGTTTCCTCTCCAGGCTGACAGACGCCAGCAACAACAGGGAAGTGTGTGTTGTGGTTGCAGGGAAGAAGGCAGAAACGGAGCCATCTGGGGAGGAACTGGGAGAACAAGAAGGGTAAGTGGGATATGACTTAGAATCTTGATTAATCAAGCCTTTCAGAAACTGCCATCAGGGAGACGCCTAAAAGTGCCATTAGCCAAAAAAAATCTCTTCAAAAAATCGTTTGTACCCTCTGCTATTTTAATTTTAAATGCTAAATTATAATGCTGTTTTCAACGAGTCATTAATTAATTTTTACATTTTATGTGTCTCATATTCTTATGGTAACTCTTTATTTAATCTTATTTATTTATCAATTTTAGTATTATGTTATTGCTAATGTTATTGTCTCCAATCAGAGACCCATTTTAAGAAATTATACATGCTTATTTATTTATTTATCTTAGTAGCTATTTTTATTCGTAATTTATTATGATACTTTACCTATTTTAGTGATGACTATATTTACTATCATTTTATATTGTATTGACAATTGTAGATATGATTCACCAATGTTTTTATTACTGTCATTTTATATGTGACTAAAGAAAATTTTCCGTTTTTAATATGTTTTTAAACGGATAATAAAGTGTTTTGAATCTTGAATCTTGAATCTTCTTAAAGTCACGAATAAACCAAACACCAATTGTTTCTGCGAAGCGATTTCGTAATCCCACAATTCACAATATACGTTACCATGTTATCTGAGTTATGAAGACAGTGAATGGTGTCATTTGTAATTTTCAAAACAAACTTAATCCACGGTCAATCAAACAAAGGCGACTTGACAAATAAATAGGCAAACACATTGTGTTATCAATGTTCATTTATGTAATTCCTTCCATATGTTAATCTATGTATTGTTTCCTTCTCTTCAGGCTGAGAGAAGCCAACCATGACATGGTGTAAGCCGATGAGGTAGAGGAAACAACAGAAAACAACAGGGAAGTGCAGCCGATGAACTCAGATCCCATCGTCCAACATATCAGACCATTCAATTCACAGTCTCAAAGTGAAGAAAATCTGTGTCGATAGTATGTGACACGCAAGGGAGTGGCATGCTGACATGCATGTTAACATTGAAATAAGTAGATGTAACTTAGCGGGGTTGGTGCTAGGAGATTTCCCCTTTGCTCCCTTGAAGGAGTTCTGTATCTGTGGTATGTAACATTTTCGCTGGAAGGAGTTCCGTGTCTTTGTTATTTGCCACTCCCCTGTTCGCCAACTGGGGATGCGCTCAGTAGTAGTTAAGAGCTCGCTCTCTCTCTCTCTCTCTCTCTCTCTCTCTCTCTCTCACTCTCTCTCTCTCTCTCTCTCTCTCTCTCAAAATGCATTCTGTAATACGTATTCTTTGAAAAGGTGTTTTTAGTAAATGAAAACTGATTGAAGTAGAATTTTGATTTGTGGCTTTTGTGTTTAATTTGCAGTGTGGCTCTCCCACCTAGCTGAATGACTGGAGAACATTCATAGTTTGAGCATTGCCGATATTGTGGGTGTTACATGTACTTGGACCACTCTGTGGAGGCGACTTACTGAAAGGTGTCTCTGATAGACTAGTAGATCACAGAAACCAACACACAACCATCAATGGTAACGCAGTATATTATGTAATACAACTATCCAGTAGCCTGTAATAGTATCCAGTACTGTATAGTACTTAGTGTCTAGTTTACTCTCTGTAGCACCGTGTACTTTTACATGGCAGCCAGGCATGTGAACTTCACTGCATGCTCACCATAGCGTTTAGTATGTTTGTTACACAATAATATTACATGACCTGTTTGGAATTGTAAGCCTGCTAAAACAGATCGTCATGGCCTGTATTAGTTTTGCTTGACAACGTTATTAATGCATCCTGGTTTAGTATACAACAAAGCGATTTCAGGGAGAAACAGAATATTTCCAGTTGTATTAAATTAAAAAAAACTCTTCTGGTTTTTGTTCGCAGAACAAAGTTTTAACTTGTACACGACATTAGAACAATGATAATGCAAAAACCCAGGAGCTGATAGCATGGGCGAATTTGTTTTATACATTTCAGGTACAAACTATTTTTCAATATCTCACACAAATTGGAGTTTATCGTGTTTTACCCTGAAACCCTTCCAGCTGTATTACAAAGCTGTCCAAGTAAATTGTAGGTGTGTATCCAAGATTATTCGTTGGAGCTGTAGAAGAATATGGTAGATAGCCTATGTTAATCAAGAACGGTTTCTAAGAATGTAGGCGTAATAGATTTTTTTTTAACTAGAAGGTTAACTATTCAGCTTAATAGGCGAACTTGAAGGTGAACTATTCAGCTTAATAGTTTATAGATGCTTAGTCGTTATGATATCAAATCGAAACAGCGCAGATTTATGCATATCAGATTTTTCATTTATAACATACAATAACCTGTAAGATCTAGATTGGACATTCGTTGTATTGTGGCGATTGTAGCTTGCGGCGGGTTTGATTTAAGGCTAACAAGGAAGTACCCAATGTTAAACACTGGTAACCTGTATCTAATTGGTGTGTTATTCGATACATGTTGTCAAGAGTATATGTTATGCAGACTGCTACGTGTAGCACCTTCTTATGCAGACCAAGGCACAACACGATTGACGTTTGCTTGCATGAATAATACATTTAATTTTAAAGTTTGAACAGTTACTGTATAAGGAATAATCATGAGTGTAACCATATGAATAATCATTTGTATTTTGAATGCACTTTTTTCGGAGACGGCATATCTCTCACATTGGAGCCGTCTGCATAACCTGCATTTTGGCGTATATATCATTGGTTTTGTTTGTTGCTGCATCTGCATATTAGGCCATATGAATATGTTCCATATATGTGTTTATTATTGCCAGCTTTGACGCAGAGCTTTATGTACATGTTGATGCTATTTTAACGCGTGCGTGGTTCATATATTCTAATAAACGTACTTGATAGAAGTAACCATGTGAGTTTTATTTTCTTCTTGTCAGTCTCTAACAGACTAATTCAGAACATTTAGTGTGCATCAGGCTTGATGTCGATTTATGTTATACAAAAACATAGATTTAATTCAATTCATTTTAAAGTCTTGAGAAAGAGGTGCATGTCTAAAAGCCACTGAGATAGGTTTGATTAACTACTGTTGGCTGAGGGGATAATATGGGGCATTGCGTTTAGTGGATGTGCCGACTTCATGGATCATGGTTCCTAATCAAGGCTTGTTTCAGATGTTATCCACAGAATAAGGGCCAACAGTATACAACTCTTTCCTAGACAAGGGTATCACTTCAAAGAACTCTCTTTTGTAGAAAGTTTGTATTGTAATATTCATGGTTACCTATCGAGTGTATTTTGATGTACATATCAGCAACTACTCAGAAACATTGTTGTTGGCAATGTTTCCACAAGATGCGTCTTCCAAATCAAGAGTACCTCTTAATAACGTACATCCAGTTTTATGAAATTGACCATAAACAAGAGGTTACAGCACACATTTTCTCTGTATAAACTTCTGATCAATGGTATACTTTTTCTATTTATATTTGAAGTAATGATAGTGCCCCCCCCCCCGCCAAAAAACCCACACCAAGCATCCGGGATTACGGGTCATTACTGAATTTATTTGTGTGAAGTAGGTAGCCCTGCAACGTTGAAAGCTCGCCACTACCAAAGAACGTGCTGTCGCTGGTGATACTTCATTTGCACGGCGGTAACGTGCTCTGTAAAGGAAAATTATGTATCCCACACAACATCAATGTACTTGAATTAATCGACCATTAATTACAATAGGACTAATGACAGTTCTATAATAACGGAAGGCAGTGTATATTTCCTTCGTTTTGGAAACGTTGTTATGCAGAAAGTTGGCACTGCACAAACTTGGTAAACGTAAGATATGATTGGTATGAGGCAAAATCTTTCAAAATAGCAAGTGGCTGTATCATTAGAAAACCCCACAACCAGGGTATATGGATCAACACTCCAACAGTCGTTAGTATACAAAGGTACACAAATAGACTCAACACACAACCCTGAGGAGCCTACTCGAACACAATGCGGGCCATTGCTTAGGACATTGAAATCTAGGTGAAAAGTTGAACATCTGGTTTCTTGGTACATTGTTAATAAATAAATTACTTATCGCTCAAGAAACTTTCGTTGTTGCTGTTGTTCAATTTGTGTTCGCTTACTGCCGATGGGGTTGGCGACACGGTAGGTGTTCTTTCATTCGTTTGCCCAATGGTCTTGCTGTTTCCCCTATGCAGTGGTGGCAGCGGTCCGGGCATTGGATGTCATATACCACCCACACTTTGTCTGTTTATCTGTTTTGTCTTTCGGGTGCACCAACATAGACCTCATAGTTGTGATAGGTTTTTGGTAGACTGGTATGTCTTAGGACTTGAAAATCCTTGCCAACTGTTCAGACAGCCTACTAATGTAGGGCAGACCTATGGCATGTTGTCTTCTGGTGGTTTCTCTGGTATTGACGTGCTCTTGATTTCTTCTAAGTTACATGGTGTTGAAAATCCAAGGTTTATTCATTTTCAGGACCTTGTTGATGTGCGCCACCTCTTTGATATTATCCTTCTTCTCTGATACCAAACGTTCTGCTCTCTGCAAGAGTGTCCTCACCACAGATTGTTTACGTTCTAACGGGTAGTTTGATTCCCATTTAAAATACTCGTCTGTGTGTGTCGCTTTCCGATAGACCTTCATCTTCGTTGACCCATGATGTAAGTCATGTGACACGACCGTGAAATTCAGTCCGCTGATATACGGAATACAAAGAAATAACGTTTCTTGAGAGATAAATCATTCATTTCTTACAGGTCATTTTCTGGCTTGAATTCGGCATTCTTGCCTTTTATGCCAGCTCTTGCTTTAACATTGTGTTGAAACTGTGCGCATGCATCTGAATGTGACACAGTCCATAGTAGAGGTGGCGCAGTAACATATATTTTATAAGATGTTTTTTTCATAAATTTATCAAGTTTGTGTTCAAATGATTGGACTGATGGAGCGTCTGCCACAGACTAATGTTTATCGGCATCTTTCTTTAAATATTGTTAGGTTGTGTCCTGTAGTCATTGAATAACTTTCCTTAATATAATAATAGTTGATGAAGCTGCAACGAAAACAATAACATGCTATCCCAATGACAAACCCTGGTTTAATACGTATACCTAATACAAGCTATATGCGAAACAGACTGCGTACAAAGACAGTGACAAAGACAAATAAAAGAAAGCGAGATATGCAGCGGAAAAGGCCATTACGACCGCTAAGGTCAAACACTGGGACAAGCTTGAGGAAAATCTTATCAACAACTCTAAGAATATATGGCTGGGTATGAAGGCCATAGCCAACTATAAGTATACCAAGACTACCGACACTACTCTTCCCAATACTAGTTTGGCCGGCGCGTTGTTGGCGATAACTCTTTCACTAAATTGTTTTCGAACTTTTATTGGTGTATATAAGGCGCTTTATTAGTAGAATACACACAACACAACAGTCGAACTGCAAAAATTAAAAGCACACTATTAATAGTGATGCCACCTGGCGACTACTGTAGACATTAAAATTGAACATTACTGCAAGGCGCCCACTCGATAAATGTACGGCGATTATTTCGGTTTACACGGCAAAAATACATTTAGAAGTAGCGCACGTAAATTTCAGTATAAACAGGTCAGACAATAGTCGATAAATTAACCGTTACACAGATTAGTAAATAGTAACAATACAGTGATTTCAACTCATCAGAAAAGATATTTTAGCAACATAAACATGGTGTAAATCTAATCATAAAGTATTGTAACGCAATCACAAGTGACAACTACACAACACAGTACTAAGTATACTAATACAAATTTACATTTAGTGTGGCTATATAGTGAAAGATTTAGTAGAGAGAAATTATAGGCGGCAATAAAACAAGCATGGCGAATCATCAACAGTCAAAAACATTTCTTTAAGCAATCTGCAGCATCCGAAGCGCTAATCGACATGCGGCGTGAATCGAAACGTGTGCGATCAGGTTAAACATAGAAAGTAATCATTGCTTAAAATTATATATATATATATATATATATATATATATATATATATATATATATATATATATATATATATATATATATATATATATATATATATATAGCAAACTGCCGATTCACTCCCGCCTAACTAACATTGTTAGTGGTACAAGAGCAGTTTGCATGAAGTTCACAATCAATGTAAGTTCACCGTTCATGTGGGACGAATAAAGTTCAGTCAACGTGAGTTCACAGTCATCTATCTGAAACCGTGTTTCAGTTCTCCACTTGTTGCGATTAAGCACATTTTGTGAATCGGTCGACTCTTGCATCTGGCGTGAGCAGTTCGCACGACGGCTTTGCGGACTAGCCCGTCGTCGCCAGGATCGATGCACCTCAGTTACCACAGCACGTTCCCACAGCGCGCGCGGTGCAACCACCACCCTTTAGGCCGGGCTGCAACAACAACACCAAGTCACCGACTTGTAGGTTCTGCCGCGGATGAAACCATTTTGATCTTGCGATCAGATGCGGTGGCATATATCGCAGCCACGTCTCCCAGAACATGTGGACACGTTGTTGCATGGCTTTCACAATGTCTCGCGGATTTGGGCGGTCTTCTACTTCAGGTTGTGGAACCGTTGGCTGGCCAAATGGATGCAGCAGGTCGTTTCCGGTGATAGCAGCTGATCCCACGCAGTCAGGTCCATCTGGGAACAGCGGTCGCGAGTTGATGAGATACATCACCTCCGAGAGAAATGTCTGCCATTCTTCGAAAGTGAAGCGTCGGTTGAGGTAATTGACGGCAGCATCGAGTCCTCGACGGCAGCTACGGATGAGTGACTCGGCAACACCGTTCATGTGACTCGCTTTCGGAACGTTAAACTCCCAATTGAATTCAAACTCTGTTCCGTTGGCTGCCAATTCTCCTTTGATTTGACTCACATTCCAGGTGTCAATCCAATCTCGCATTGGCTGTTGCGCTACCTGGAAGTTCGTTCCTCTATCACTGAAGACCTTTGTGGGGTGAATTCCACGGCGAGTGACAAATCGGCGCCACGCGAGGAGAAAGGATTCTGTTGACGCTGTGTTCGTCAGCTCCAAATGGATGACTCTTGTAGTCGTGCAAGTGACGATCATGACTGTTGACTCAGTCGTGGTGTTGCGGTTGACCTTTGTATGGATCGGTCCAAAGAAATCAACAGCGACAGCAGTGAACGGCGGCGTGTTCGGATTTCCTCGGAAAGCAGGTAAGATTCCCATCTATTGTTGGAGTATTGACTCCCGCCTGGTGCAACAATACACACATTTACTTGCAACATACTTCAGGAGTTCCTTGCCGTTTCCAATGTGGACCTCTTCCTTTGCGATGTTTGCCAGCACTATCCGATAGCCTTGGTGGAGATATCGTATGTGCTTGCGTCGAGCGAAGAGCTCTACAAGTGGATTGTTTCCAGGAAGAATGATCGGGTGGCGTACCTCTGGTTGAAGAGGCAACTTGCCGAGGTGTCCTTTAGCGCGGATCATTCCCTTCGCGTCACGTACGGGGGCGAGTTTGACAAATGTCGAACGACATTTATCTAGGTCTTCTCTGAACTCAGCTTGACAGAGGAAGAACAGAGCAAGTTGTGCCTTCTTCAGCACCTCTGCTGTAACCGCTGTGGACGTCTTGTCTTCAATGGTGGTCTCTTGGTCAGCAGCACGTACGTGATGCACACAGCGGCGTCGAGGTAATCTCTCCTTCTCGTTGCGACCTTCCTTTTTCGTTTCGACTCCAACTTGAGCGTCTATCCGAGTGGGTCTTGTGGCCACGTGTCTTCGCGATGATATAGGAAAGGTGGACCTTCATGCCAAGTCGTGTATTGGCAGTGGCTTGGTCAGTGCATCTGCTGCATTAAGGTTTGATGGGACGTATATAAACTCGTCCATGAAGCATGGGTGCGTGTCCTGAATTTCCCTGAACTCGAGCAGACACAAAGGGCTTGAAATCCGCTGAGGCAGAGCGAATCCAGGTCAGAACAGTCTGGGAATCGACCCAGACGTATTTTGCCTCGATTCCACCTAGACAGTCTTCGAGGAACTTCGCGAGTCTAGACATGGTGATGGCGGCCATTAATTCGAGACGGGGAATCGACTTTCTCTTCAAGGGTGCCACGAATGCCTTTGCCATGACGAATCTGACTGCAGCTGTGCCGTTGGCGAGGGTCCATCGTAACCACAGCACAGCACCATAGCCTCTTGCTCCTCCATCGCTGAAACAATGCATCTGTGGCTTGCCAACCGCGTCTTCCGGCTTCAGACAACGAGGCATCTGACACTTGACAAACTCCTTCATCTCAGTCAAATGCGCATGCCACAGGTCTTTGTCACTGTCATCGAGTGCCTGATCCCATTCAACTCCTCGGCGCCAAAGCTCTTGTAGATCAAGGCGTTATTTGATTGACACGGGCGCGAGTGTGCCTAAAGGGTCCCATATCTTGGCAACGAGTCCCAATGCGGCACGCTTATTCGTAGGTCCCTGCTCCAATTGCAGATTCCGTGACTTGAGGGCGAATGTGTCGTGTTCTTTGTCCCATCTGTGTCCCAAGACATCAACGACAGTCTCATCTGGGTTTCCATCGACTGTGGGGTGGTTTGAATTCCACACCTTTGTTTCGAATTTTTCTCGTGCAAGCACGGCATCCACTTCGTCTCTTGCTTTGGCAGCATCCTCTGCTGACGCAGTTGAGTGGCCGATATCGTCCATGTACATCTCCTCTTCGATGATCTTACTTCCTGTGGGTTCAGACTGCCGCGAGATCTCAGCCAGGATTCTGACCGAGTTAGTGGCGATGTCTGGTGCAGGTCGGTCCCCAAACGGCAAGCGAAGGCACTGAAAAGCGAGTGGCGGAGAGTTCTCAATTCCAAAGCGCCACACGAAGCGATGAAAGATTTGGTCGCATTCATCAACCTCAATTTGATTGAACATTTTCTTCACATCTCCCACGATAGCAACTCGGTCGCGGCGCCAAGCAAGGAGACATGAGACAAGAGAGTGTAATAGATCGGGACCTTTGTGAAACCCGTCGTTCAGCGACACACCTTTGTATTGTGCGGCTGCGTTCCAGACGATACGGATCTTTGTGCTGGACTTGTCCTCGCGGTAGACTGCATGGTGCTCCAGGTACCAACCACGGCCGTCGTCTGCTTCTTCAGGTGTGAGTTGACGCACAAATCCTTGAGACAGGAGAGCGCGTATCTCCCCGTTGTACTCGTCCAGGCGTCCTGTGCGCTTCAGTGCGTTTTCCTGTTGGTACATCCTGGCAATCGTCTTCTCCTTATAGGAAGGAAGCGCATCCGGGTATCCATCACGCCACGGCATGCGTACTCGGATTCTTCCCTCATCGGTGATCTATGTCGATCTTCTGACGTTCTTCAGGAATTTGCCTTTGGCCAATTCTTTGTCACTACAGACGCAAGCACTTGTCGGTTTCACTCCAGCGACATCGGAGTAAAACAGTGTTTTGAGGTCGTCCTCCTCCTCGAGTCGTCGGACGTGGTGAACCGACGAGACGTTACTCTCAACAGCTCTTGGTTGTGGAATCATCCCGCCATAGATCGTCCATCCCAACCGAGCATATGCTGCACTAGGGTGTCGATCAGCGTTTGTCGGCGCGGAGATGGTGTGCAGAGCGGTGATGAGATAGGCATGGTCGTATCCCACAAGAAGGTCGATAGCTGTTCCGGCAAGCGGTAGACATCCCCGAGCTGGACTCAGATATGGAAAGTCATCGAATATCGTCTCATCGATGGCAGGAGCATCATGGGCTGGTTGTTTGATACCCATGGCTTCGACGGTGTACTCGTAGTTATCGTGAGCATGCACTGGTCGTACATGCAGTGTGTACCGCGTGCTCCTTTCGAGTTTGCTTCCTCCTCCAGCCACACCATAGCGGAACAGTTGTGAAGTGCCGACGAGGCCAAGTCGTTTGGCTAGCGATGATTTGACGAGAGTGGTGTCACTTCCGTGGTCGAAGAAAGCGATTACTCTTTGCCACACTCCGTTGACGTCACGCATCTCGATGTAGGTAGTTGGTGAATGTCTTTGAATGTCATGCTGGCCGTGTACATGGCCTAGGAAGCCATGTGTTTGAGGTGTGAAACTGGGCGATGCTGGATTCATCGGCGGTCTGGCCGGCTGGCGTTGAGTCGTAGACGAGTAGGTTTGAGCATCTTGTGCGGAAGAAGTTGCGCTTGACCGTCCGTTCGTGAGGCAATTCAGCATCTTATGATGGCGACCACCACACTCGATGCACTGTCTCGGTTTCGTGCATTCGCTGATTTTGTGTCTACAGAAGCAGTTGTAGCAGCGACCAGCTGTCTTGATGGTGTCACGGCGCTGCCAAGGTCGCTGATCTCGGAAAACCGGACAATCAATGAACCTGTGGTGTACTCCACATCTACAATACAGATCTGATCATGACACAAAATGACAAAACACACATAAATGAATTGGACAGTAGTAGTGTATTTACAATCCATATACGATATAATAAATACAGATTACAAATGATAACTAGTAATAATACAAGAATTGTGAATTAAGCCCACTCAGTTCTGGGCTGTCGTACACTGGCTCGACACAAACAAACCAAAATAAGGCACTTATGCAGAAGTCGGACCCACCTCAATTTTGCCATTATAACTGTATTTTTGCCAACATTTGATACTTGATTTTATAATCATCTTGCGCATATTTATGGTTTATGAACAGCGTGTCTTGGCATACTCTTGAGATCGAAAAGACAGCGCGATTTGTGCCAGTCGCAAGCGCAGCGGTGCATGTATTACTGCGCCGTGCACATGGAATGAGCGATAAACAGTTTGTTTATGCCGACCGCGCGGTCTTTTCGACCTCAAAACTCTGCTAAGACGCGCTGTTTATAAAACATAAATATGCGCAAGATTATGCTAAATGATTGATTTAACCAAATAAAGTATCAAATGTTGGCAAAGATACAGTTATGATGGCAAAACTGAGGTGGGTCCGACTTCTGCATAAGTGCCCAAAATAATCAACGCCTGAAAAGAACACAATTATTTGCACTTTGATTGGTATTAGTGAGGCAAATATGTGATTTAATTGTGGGTTTGGTGGTAAAAGCACCAAAATTGGCATAGTTGATGCTAAGAAGGTACTAATTGATTTCAGATATACTGCCAAGCAAAATTTTTCCCATGGGGCCCTAAAATTGGAAAAATCGAAAATGGCCGCCACCCGAGTCGCGAAATTCTAATTATCGTCATATCTTCCTGAATAAATATCGTATTAATATGAATGAAGTGTCGTTGTGTATGTTTTCTGACATAAGGAATCAAATGCCACCACCTGTTTGTCGATACAATGCATTTAAATTCATATTATGATGATATTGATGTTAAATGGATGCGGCCAAGTCGAAATGGATAGATTATTCTCAGAAATGGATGTTATATATCAGTATAATATTATCTTCATTCATTTAACATAGTGCCAATTTGACTTTTTGTCATATGAGCTACATGGGCCAGACATACACATGATACATGATGATGCTCATAATATATTTCATGAATACCTAACCTAGCACCCGTTTCGATGTAAATAAAAACGAACACATGAATGTAATAGTGATATTACAATGAATAATTAATGATACTCAATGGGCTCGGGTGTTGTGACCACATACAGTACTATGTAGTCCATGTTTTGCATACATTAAAATGTATTTATTTGTATTCTTTTTTTTCAGATGCACGGAACCCACAACTGCTCTATGTATGAAATAACGTCGACGACACGATGAACATGTCATATGAACTGGTGATACCTTTCTTTTTTACAGATGACTGGCCACAATTAGAAGTCGATTACCATGTCAACCAAGAAACGCTGTAAACGCATCCAAGATGAAAGTCTGCAGCCATCTACTTCGACATCTAACCATAACAACATTGATTGGAACCTTTGTGTATTATGTCAAAAACCGTCATCACAGCCGCTCCAATGTCCAGCAAAATCGAAAAGGACAGACGTTGGGGCTGGGTACGACAGTCTGGGTGACCATTTGGAAAATTTTCGAAGCCTGGGCAACCAATTACAGTGGACATAGCTCAGTTGGATGATGGTGATGGCATTTCTCAAACCCTTGCCAACAATAGTGCCGAGTGGCACTCGTTGTGCCGCTTGAAATGTTCAGCCAGTCGACTGGCACGACTACAGCCAAATCCAATGCCCCCTTCCACAAGTGACACCAGAGAGCTTCCTTACACGAGGCGTCAGGTCGCATCAAAAGACCTACCAGCAGGAGATAAATGTTTTTTCTGTGACGATGTAGAAACAGAACATTCCCCTCTCCATGATGCCATGATGCCCAAACTCACCTATCGAGTGATGCAATGCGCCATAAAGTTACAAGACCAAGAACTCATTGCAAAACTGAGCCCTGGCGACCTGGTGGCACAGGACGCCAAATACCATTCACGATGCCTTGTGAAATTGTACAATGCTACCAAGAGGACAACTGAAGATAACCAACAAGAGAACAGTGATGGGGTCTTTCATGGAATAGCACTGGCAGAACTCTTGAGCTACATCGAAGAAACAAAGATGACAGATCAGTCAGTTGCTCCTATCTTCAAGTTGTCGGACCTTCTCAAGCTCTACAGTGATCGACTGAGAGAACTTGGGGCTGATGTAACCGGTCGTATCCACTCTTCCGATTTGAAAGATCGGATACTTGCTAATGTGCCAGGAATCCGAGCATACAGACAAGGCCGTGACGTTCTGCTGAGCTTCGACGATGACGTCGGATTGGCACTGATGAATTCTAGCAAGGACAACTTCGATGACGAAGCTATTTGTTTAGCTAAAGCTGCACAGATCATTCGTCAAGATATGTTGGGCGTGAAGTCAGCGTTTTATGGTTCCTTCGCCAAAGGTTGCCAAGAACAGTCTGTTCCCAAATCATTGATTGCACTTGTCCGTATGATCATGGATGGTCCAAACAACAAGAAAAAGGAAACCGAGAAGGCGAGACAAGCAACGCTCAGTATGGCCCAGTTGCTACAGTACAACAGCTACACGAAAAGACGCACAGGATCTACCGGAACCCACCACAACAAGAACAGAGAAACTCCGCTGCCACTATACCTTGGTATGATGATTCACGCACACACACGCAAACGTGAGCTAGTTGATACTTTGTTCCAGCTCGGACTATCAGTATCATATGACAGAGTTATGGATATCTCCATGGACATGGCCACCGCTGCAGCAAGCCAATATCAAAGCGATGGTGTTGTGTGCCCTCTCATCCTCCGAAATGGTCTTTTCACAACTGCTGCAGTTGATAACATTGACCACAATCCCAGCTCTAACACGGCTCAGGATGCATTTCATGGCACAGGAATATCACTATTCCAAAACCGAGAAGTAGAATCTAATGGTGTCCAGAGAGAAAGAGCTATCTTGCCATGCTTACAACCAGGAACTTCAAACAAGAAGATACCACAACTACCGGAATCCTACACAAATTTGATTCCAGTGACAGCAAGGAAGAACGACCCAGCAGTCCCAATGACGACTGGACGACTTACCTGTGATAGTAGTCTTTTTGACGCAGCTCTCGAAGACGAAAAGAAATGGCAGAAATCTACACAACGGCTCGTACGTCAAGAGGTCCAGAGTATTGATGATCCGATCGCTTGGGCTGCATTCCATTCCAGTGCACGCGCACCACGTAACTTTGATGTCACCATCACATCACTTCTGCCACTCTTCCCTGATGACTCCAAGTCTGTGGCCATGATACGTCACTCGATGGATGTTATCAAGCGCGCTGTCGAACATCTGAATCCTGGACAGGTTCCTGTACTCACAGTGGATCAACTTTTGTTTGCGATTGCGAAGATCATCCAATGGAATTGGCCAGAATCATATGGAGAAGACAAGTTTGTAATTCTACTTGGCGGGCTACATGTAGAGATGGCAACCTTGGCGACCCTCGGAGATTTGCTCGACGGAAGTGGCTGGACAAATGTTCTCACTCAGGCAGGTATTGCGACTCCAGGAACGGCTGACTCCTTTCTCAAGGGCGCACATGTCAAACGAACCAGGCATGCACACCAAGTCACCTCCAGTGCATTGTCAATTATGCTTCGTACAGCATATGATGCATATTGCTTGGACACAAGTGAACCACTACCATTTGATGATTGGTGTGTGAAGCAGGTTGAGGCTTCTCCACAGTTCCACTACTGGTACATGGTCATGCACTTGGAATGCCTTATGCTGGTCTTTGTGCGATCAATTCGCGAAGGAAACTTCCCACTCTACATCACTGCATTGACAGCACTGGCTCCATGGTTCTTTGCCCTGGATCACACACACTATTCTCGCTGGGTTCCCGTACATATACGTGATATGACAACACTGCACGAACGACTACCTGATGTAGCGAAAGAGTTTGACCGAGGCAGCTTCGTAGTGCACAAGTCGACCCGTCCCTTCTCAGCCATAGCTCTCGACCACGCGCATGAGCAAAACAACGCAGTCGTCAAAGGTGATGGTGGAGCAATCGGCTTGACGCAAAACCCTAGAGCTCTACTGCGATGGATGGTAGCTGGACCAGAAATTGCGAGGACCATCGACGGCTTTGAAACAGCATGCCTGGATAACCACACTGGCAGGGACAACGGCAGGCACCACGAACACACAATGGCTGTACAAGTCACCTTTGCAAGCGAAGTTCAGGCTCTCGTGGAAGTGATCGAAGACCTTGGGAATCCGTTCATGGAGGAGAGTGGATATCTTCTGGTTTTGGATACCAGAGACATCGCAGAACCAGCCGTAGTGACAACTGTGCGAGGGATAGAGAAGAAGGGGCATGATCAGTATGACAGCTTTGTAACGGATCGGTTGGTTGAGCGTACATCACCTGTATCAGACAGCATCTCTAAGAACAGTATGCCACTGTTCAACAGACCATTCAAAGGGACACCATCCAAAGCGACACAGATGATAACATCCCTCAAGAGCGACTGTGCACTATTTTCCAGGCTGTACAACGCATGCCAGACACGAGACGGAGACTTGGACAATTTCTTCAAGCATGAAAATCATGCATACCCACCATCCTTGTCGCAGCTGGGAAAATTGCGGTTCGGTACAAAGGCAGATCTCACAGATTGCCTGGAGAAGCTGTGCACATCCAAAGGCGAAGCTCCAGTCATCGACGTCATCATACTGGATGGAGCTGCTATCATCAACATGCTGAAGCCAGTTGGAGCTAAAACCTTCCAAGACTATTCCATGTTAGTGTTCCTTCCATACATCAAAGCACAGTTGGCTAGAGTTACAAGGGTGGACATCATCTGGGATGTCTACATACCAGATAGCCTGAAGTCCACAGCAAGAGAAAATCGTGGAAAGGGCGTCAGACGACGTGTTGCAGCAGCCAACTCCATCCCGGGAAACTGGCAGGAGTTCCTGCGAGTGGACGAGAACAAGACAGAACTATTCAACTTCCTAGCACATGAAGTCGTGGAAAATCTGTCTACAGAGAAAGAAGTCTTCTCAACCTGTGGGAAGCATGTGCTGTGCTCACGCGTCCATCAAGATGTCTCGGCCTTGGCACCATGCTCTCACGAAGAGGCGGATACGCGCATGTTCTTGCACGCCAAGGATGCGGCCGAAAAAGGTCATCGGCGGATCATGCTGCGAATAGTGGATACAGACGTTGTCGTCCTGGCTGTCTCCACTGTTGTGTCAATGGAGAACACACAGCTGTGGATAGCGTTTGGCTCGGGTAAACACCTGAGGTACATACCAGCTCATGAAATTGCCACCTCTTTGGGTGCAGAGAAAGCACAAGCTCTTCCCATGTTCCACGCCTTCACCGGTTGTGACACAGTCTCGTCGTTTGCTGGGAAAGGCAAAAAGACAGCCTTCGACACGTGGAGGTCATTCAATGATGTAACGGAGGTCTTCGCTAGACTTGTCACACGACCGACAAGTTTGGACAATGTCTGCATGTCTGTACTCGAGTCATACGTGGTGCTTATGTATGATCGGGGGAGTGACGAAACTACTGTGGACTCAGCCAGGAAGCACATGTTCACGTCAAAAGCCAGATATATCGACGCCATTCCACCAACCAGAGCTGCACTGCTGCAGCATGCAAGACGAGCAAAATACCAGGGTGGCCATGTATGGGGTCAGGCCCAGGTCCGAGATCCAGATCTTCCTTCTCCAGAGTCCTGGGGATGGAGCAAGAATCCGACGCGAGGATGGGAACTGATGTGGACGTTACTCCCAGAAGCGGCCGTGTCCTGCTCAGAGTTGTTAAGATGCGGCTGTAAGAAAGGATGCAGAGGGCTGTGCAAATGTGCTAAAGCTAATCTGAAGTGCACGTCACTGTGCCACTGCTGTGGCAACTGTGAACACAGTGATCACTATTAAGATGTGATGTCTACTGTCTAGCAGCTGTTCAGTGTCTATCAGAGTTATTGTTTTGTTCAGAACTGTGTTTGGAATTACCAAATTGCTTTGTTAATGTTTCTAGTCCATTTTACATCGATATATCTGCCATTGCATCACATTTGCCAACTGTGAAGGCTTCAATTAGATAGCATTGTAATCATACATGAATGATGGTACTTGGTGTAGTATTAATTATGTCACTCAGTTGTATATTATATATATATATATGTTAGTTTTTTATATTTGTATTGGTGGCTTTTAGCAGTGAGTCGAGTCTGTGTATGTTCACCATTTTGTTTAAGATGGTATGTCTTGCAGCAGTTGCGTATTCGGCAACTGTGAACACAGTGATCACTATTAAGATGTGGTGTCGAGCAGCAGTTCAGTGTCTATCAGATTTATTGTTTTTGTTCACAACTGTATGCGTTTGGAATTACCAAATTTGTTTGTTAATGTTTCTAGTCCATTTTATATCAGTTTGTCAGTCATTGTATAGCATTGTGTAAAGTGTGAAGGCTTCAATTGGATAATGTAATAATACAGGAGTGATGGCAGTATTAATTATGTCACTCAGTTATATATTTGTTTTATTTTATATTGTTGCTTTTTTGCCAAAGTGATGAGTCCAGTCTTATGTTCAACATTTAGTTTTGAATGGTGCTTTATTTTATTTATTTATTTTTGTTTCATCTTGTCAAGCTGTATTATATGACAGCAATTATGATTATTGAATATCGATGCTAACGTTTTGAATTATATTCAATATAAATATGTATGAACAGTTGAAAACATGTTTCCATGCTATTGTACCAACATGATTGGCAATAAAAAAAACATTTATTGCACCCAAATTTTCTTGTCGTTTTGCATTTTTACGACCATGTTTCTTGTAAATGTGATTTTTTTACATTTTACCATTCAAATGATGGTTCCGTTGGAATCCCCATACCTGAAAACATAGAAATAGACACTTCATTCATCTGTTTATGTCAATTATTAATGAAGATAAAGCCTTTTCAAAATGTCCACACTTCGATTGGTGGCCATCTTGGATTTGGTCATTTTATGGACACCAGGGGAAAAATTTAGCTTGGCACTATATCTAAAATCGCTTAGTACCTCTTTAACATCAACTACGCCAATTTTGGTGCTTTTACCACCAAACCCACAATCCATCATATATTTGCCACATATCCGCCTCACTATATATAACCCAATAAATAAACAAATTGGCGAAACTTTGGCCTAACGCTAGTTATGCAAAAGCTCTTAACTATGCATGCTATTAATAACAATAATAACCCGGGTGCTAGGCAATTAATAAATATGGCGTTTGTATTATATTGCTAGATACCATTTGATAACAGCGTCTAAGTATTTGGCACACATGCAATCTAACTGTAACTGGATATAATGCACATGTGACAGTTATGGAGTATAACACATGAACAAGTTTACTGGTGTATCAGTGTTATGTTACTCTCTTATATTCTATCTCATAGGGAGCAACCAAGATGCAATGTCTGCATGTTTTTATTGTTCATAATTTACCATTAGAAATAACTTTTAACAAAATGTTGACTGTGAAATCTTTCTGCGAGTCGTCATTATTTGTATTGATAGAACAACAGTTGTTTACCTTGTGTGAATATATATTATGTCCACAAGGTATCACGCTGGATATGAGTATTTTACATCATGATTCGATGTTGTTTCTGCCATGTTTTGATGATATATGTGAAATGGGTGTTCTCTAATGTGGCCAACAATGGTATTAAGTCAAGATTTGTTGTCATATATCATATTAAAGAGTGCGATGACACCAACATGTCATCAGTTTAATCTCCAGCATGTATCTTGCAACAGGTAGACCGACAATTCTACACAACAAACATCGTGCCTGACCTTGATATGTCTTCTTGGTAGGTCAAAGTTGAGTCACACACAAACATTCGAAATGCCAATATACAATAGTTATCACTTCATCGCAGTACACCTGTCGTTATTCCGCTTATGAAAACAAAACAATATGTTCACCAACTCTTTGTCTCTGTCACGCTCTAATATGTCTTCCAGTCAATATGATACACACACCAAATCAGTTAATTATGATCTATCAGAGCCTAAATAAGATAGTGCTAATTAAAATTGAGATTATCTTCTGTATAACTTTGTTCGTTTAGTTAATGCACTGTTGTGTATAAGATGGTTTATGTCAGTCCACATTTATTGATTTGTGTTTGTACCAAATGCTCTGCCATGTGTTTACATTGTTAAACTTAGTAAACAACGTGAGCCTTGTACTCCATCTAGTAGCATCCTTAATTACCATGATTGCTGAAATTATACAATTAGTATAAACGATTTTACAACATTAAGCAAAATAACAAAAGAAATGAGGTATTTAGTAGGGTCTAGAATTGAACTTTCGTGACCATTCTCTGGCTACTAAGGATTGACGATTGATTTGACTTCTATGGACCATTTAAAAAAGATTTAGCCCCCCGGTCCCTCTCAAAAATGCTGGCATTTTCCGCCAGAGGGCCAAATCCAAAATGGCCGCGTTTCTTGCATCAGTTTAACGCTATGACATCATTTGTATCCATAAATCCAAGATGGCCGCCATCTGGTAGATTGAAAACGTAACATTTGAACCAGAGCACCTAGAAGCATGCATGAAGACAATTTTACGGGTACGTCGACCATGAGAATTCCGATTGGCCGCCATCTGGTAAAAAAAAAACGTAACTTTTGAACTTAGAAGTATGTATGTTCGAGGTACGTTGACCAAGACACATTATTTCGGCTAAATCGACGCGCTGGTGCAATTTATGAAATTGACAGATCTAATTAAGGTCTAGGTCACGAGGTAAAGTCAAGGTCATTCAAGGGTCATTTTTAAGGTAATACATAATGATTAAGGAATCGAAGTCTTGGTCCCAATTAATATAAAGGGAGCGAGCACCCCGCTGCTGGACATGATGAATAATGGTCCTAGACGTCAACTCCTTTTGGGATGAGTGCTATATTGGCTGGACTTTTTAATGAGTGTACAACTCTCTTTAGTACAGCGAAGGTCAAATTTCTTTTAATGAAGCACACTTGCTTTTCATGTTAATTAATTGCACACAAATGTTACTGGATGTTTCTGCAGCGTCTAGTACGTCTTGGTCAAGAGTACGAGACAAACATCTGTGATGAGCATGCGCGCATCAAAAACGCCAAGACTATGTCGCAGGCGCTGACTGAGAAGGCGTCTAAGATGCAGGCAGTTACGTCATATTGAACCATCCAACGCGGTGAGCCTCCCACACGCCCTCTGCCTGCTATGTTCTCCTCAAGTTCAGAGCCCCAGCACAAGTTCATGCCCTTGTTCGCGCGGATGTGAAAGGTGACTGCCCTGATGCAGCCGAGCAGTCTATCCTTTCCTATAACGGTTTTCACGCTGGCTTTAATATGGAGCAGGGGAGGAGCAAGGCAAGTGGTCGGACTACATCCACGAGGTGCCATCCATCATCTTTGCCCGCCATGGTGATGCTGATCGTATCATCTGAGTGAACGACGCAGCATATTCGACTAAAGACGACGAGCGAGACCTGCGGGTGCAGACCTGGGTAAGGCACATGTCCCCAACACCTTCATGAAATTGGCAGACCCTTCCCCTTGCCAGAACGTTAAAACGCTGCTGTGTAGCGTTAGCAACAAGGGTCGGCTGCAAAAATGTATAGGAAGCTACCTGACCGACCTAGCACAGCGTGTTGATGCAGAGCTAATATACCCAGTTGGCTTCCATTCCACCAACGTGTCAAGCCAGCAACCGATGCAGAACTACAGTTTAGACCCGTCTGATGCTGACACTGTCCTCTTCTTCGCTTGCGTAGTTCTGCGCGAGTCAGGCTATAATGTCCCTGTTGTCATAGATGCCGCTGATGCAGATGCCTTTGTCGCGGCAGCGATCATGTCACACCAACTGCCAAATGTATTGTGCAGCTGTGTGACTGGCTGTCATGCCAACTCAGGCTTCTACGGTAAGGGTAAGAAGTCGGTGTATGACCAAGTGGTGAAGAGCCCTGTGGCGCGACGGCAGCTGTCGCGGTGCGGAGAGAGCATTGACCTAGAGGAGGAGGTGGTAGAGCAGTTCACATGACATGTCATCTACGACGACAACAAAATTAAACACCATAGCTGAGGCCCGTGCCTCGAAGTCGAAGATAATGAAAAACAAATCATTCATCCGTGTCCCTCCAGATGCAAGATAGCATACGCCAACACTGCCTCCGCGCCAACTACTAGGCGTATCTAATGCCCCACCCGTTCCTGAGGCACTCGGACGTGGCTGGGACCTGAGGGGTGGTCTCTGTCGCCGTGTCCGCCACATGGGACCTGCTCTACCGATGCACCTACCTGCACCAGGGCAAGCAGAATAAAGCGGGCAATATGACAGCGAGGAGGAGGAGGCTGAGGGAGATGATGATGTACAAAGGAGGAGGGTGGGGGGTATTTGAATCTGATTATTCAGAATGTAGTGAGGCAGAATGCTCTGATTTGGGCCGATCATAGTTCTCAATGTCACTTTGATTCATCAGCTACAATGTCGTAACAATGTGTATTATAACATGAACGCATAATTGGTTACCTCTAAATGTGTTGTAATTGTTATGGTGCCATTTGGCTAAATAAAATGGCCAACAATTATAATTTTCAGGGTAACATTATTTTGGTTGGCATGTTTTAAGTGATAAAATATGTGATAACTATTCAAGTTACAACCATTTAAAAGAGCTTGTCTTGACGAATAATTAGTCCTCATGTCATACATTATTCAACTAGTTTTTACTACAAGATATCCTTATGGAGGTAGTTTGCTTAAAGTACAGCAATACCAAGGTAAAATGGGTGTTGACGTTAACATTTGCTCACTGGCTGTAGTTTACAAGTATTGTTTTTTTCTACTTATTTACATACTGTATCAATGCAAACTCCAAAAGCCCACATCTTCCCTTCTCGTTCAAGTTATGCTTTCGCTCTACCGAATGGCGGCCATCTTTTACCGAATAGCAGCCATCTTGGATTGTTTGGTCAAAATGATGTCGTAACGTCATACTGATGTCAGAATTGGAATCCTCGTGGTCGACGTATCCGAAAAAGTGTCTCCATACATGCTTCTAGGTGCCCTGGTGCAACATTTACGTTTTCGTTCTACCAGATGGCGGCCATCTTGAATTTATGGGTAAAATGATGCCGTAGCGTCAAACTGATGTCAGAATCTGAATCCTCGTGGATGACATACCCGAAAAGGTGTCTTCATACGTGATTTTTGGCGCATTGGTTCAAACGTTAATTTTTAGAGATGGTTCCAGCAGCCATTTTGGATTTGGCCCTCTGGCGGAAAATGCCAGCATTTTTGAGAGGGACCGGGGGGCTAAATCTTTTTTAAATGGTCCATAGAAGTCAAATCAATCGTCAAACCTTAGTAGCCAGAGAATGGTCACGAAAGTTCAATTCTAGACCCTACTAATTATTCAATTAACAAGCTTCCAACAACTCAGACACACAGTAGTTATAACACCTGTGATTTTTCACAACTCAAGTTTATGTTCATTCGATATCAAATTAATAACTGTTATAGCATGTCGATATTCCACTGGTATATACAGATTATCTAGCATACAAACGGTGTCTGACAATATGACTTCATCTTATTAAAATATGACATATATCATCCAATAGTATTAATCAAACATCTCCCAGTGACTTTAGATATGGTCGTGAGTGATGCATATCTTTCTCACTCAGGACTTAAAGGAACACGCAACCATAATGTTGAAAATGCGTTAAATTCTCCCCAATTCCCACATACCATTCAAGATAGAATATTGTAACATATGTATTTTTTGTTTAATTTTGTAAGAAGGTTATACATTAGAAAATTAATCTTGAAACGTACATTTTCACTGACCATGGGCGCAGCCATTGTTGCCCATTTCACGAGGAACTCACGAAGAGTAACGCGAGAGAATGCGTGAGAGTGACGTAGGAGGTCCTCCACTCTCGGCGATCCCTCGGCGATATAGGAGGTGCGCAACGTGTAATCGGTAGCACTGCGATATGATTTGAGTTGTTTTTAAATGAATCTTGCGGTAGTAACATGCCTGAATGTCAGGCATACGGATGTCTACATAAAGCAGGAGAAGGGGTTGCGAAAGGAAAGAGATTTTTCCAAATTCCCAATGCCAAGAAATTCCCTGCGAAGCGCGAGTTGGCGATGAAATGGCTTCACAACATAGGTACGGGGCATACTGTAGACAAGTTCAATTTCAACCGAAAACAAGTTTGCGAGGACCATTTCACCGTGGACTCTTTCAAGGTTGATCTAGAACACAGGTTGTTGGGACTGGTTGAAAGACGACTGTTGAAAGAAGATGCTGTCCCCACTGAATTCGTGCATAGAACGAATAGCCCGGGCCCGAGCGGTGCTATGGCCCGCGAAGTGCGATCTCGCAAAAGGGGCGAACAGAAGGTATGTAAATACTACAAATAGAGTACTAGAATATCATTCAATGTATTTCCTGTATAATAATGAAAATCAGTTGTTAGTAAAATATTCACTGCGCGACGGTCGACTATAATAATTAGATGGATAAATGATTTGTTTATGTTTGAAAGTGGGCGATAATAAAAGTTACTAAGCTCCGTCGAACCGACCAAGTCCAAGTAGAAATTCGCGATTGCCTTGGTTGCAGTCTCTACTTGAGCATCGTTATTCTTTATCCTATTCAGTAGGAATGTTTATATGGGAGCCAGTTTATGTTGTGTGGAAGAAAGAGCCGCCGTATTTCACTATTTGTTATATCTAACGCCCTGTAAGTGTAACTAAATTAATGGATCGATTTAAAAATATGATGACACAATATCGTTGATTGTAACACGATTAGGGTACCTAGCTGGTGCATAGATTATATATATATATATAACTCTTTGTATAATATACAAAGAGTTATCCTTACTAGATTTTATTGTCTTATTTCAGATTGTTCGTCAATTGCTAAGCCCAGCTCCTGGCATTGCAGAGATTGACTATGGGACAAATGCAGGAAACCACCAATACCAGGATACACCCAAGGTATGCAATTCTCAATTGAACTGTATTCTTAATTACCAATATTCCACAAATATATATGTTAGTGGCCATATTTTGCTAGTAAGTAAAATAATATTATAGGCAAAACATCTAGAGCGCAGTGGCTTGGGGGTAGAGCTTTGGACTCTCGACTAGGAAAACCCACATTAAAATGATGTGTTGCAGTGTTAAAACTGGGCAAGTTTTTAATTCTAAATGAATTCCTATAGACAATGCTGGATATGAGCAGCCATTGCGCATAAATTGTTTCGTATGGCTGAATGCTTCTGGGAGAAACTGAGACAGTGTTTAATTTAACATGTCTGGCAGGGAAATCAAGTATAAAGCTCTTTGAATGGTCCTAACGACAGGATACTGTGCTATATAGAAACTTGCCTTCACTTAATTTTTTATACTATCTTGTAAAAACTTAATTATATTTGCTCGATATTTATATAGATACAGACAGTATTTATCAATAAAGAAGGTAGCGCTATAATTTTATTAATGTAAACAATGATTTCTTTATAGATATGTGAACCTTTTCTCTATTCTTCAGCTTCCAGTTCGGAGTGGGTCTGCTGCTAAGTCCAAGCGGAAAAAGGAGAAGTTTGAGCCTGGACGCAAACAAACAAATGGTTAGTAGAGTAATAATGTGTAGTAAGAACAGCTGTTGAAATTAGCCAATTTGTGAAAATATATTTACATTGTGACTAGTTAACTGTCATAGAAATGACTTTAAATAACAATTTTTTTATTTATACTGATTTTTGGTTTTATTTTAGGCTTTAATTTTGGTTTTCGTAATGCTCTGATGGAGCCACTAAGCCTTGTTCGTTCTTATTTAAATACCGTCAAACTAAAGTGCAGACTATCCTGAACTGTATATACAAATAATAATAATAACTGGTTAGCCAGTCTCTGTATGAATGTTTCATTACAGGTAGTATTTGCATGTATTAATGTGCTTTCCACTCAACTATATTTATTATATTTTCAGAAACCATGTGCACTTGTCAACAAGTACGCAGAAACAACACAGATGAAGACTACTGCCTCACAAACAGATCCGGTATTGATATTACCATTGTCCCACCCCGGCAACAGTTCTGATTCACCAGTGTATGGGAATCCACAGTTGCTTGCGTATGATCATCCCTATGCAGCCACTCCAATGGTGAACAGTATCGACACTGCTGAATCGCTTGTCCTGTCAGACAACCAGACACGCAGGACACTAACTCTGTGTATACCTGCAGCAGTTGGTGACATGTCAGTTGGTGAACCAGTGACCCCAGATGCCCATCATACTTTCTTTGATGATGAAATAACTGATCCTATGTATGTGCCCCATGTTTCCGACATCCAGATAGGAGATGACACCATTTTCAAACCTGTAAGCAGACAGCCAGTGCCTAGTCATGTGACAGAAAAGAAATATATTATATGTGAGAGCAGCTTAGATTGTCTGTTCTGCATGTTGCCGTGTAGTGAGTGCTCTGAGAATGTCAGTGAATCTGGAATAGTTAAGCGAAATGTTGGTAGTGGCCTCTTTGTGAAGCTGTTCTGTGTGAACGGACACCATGTGTTGGAGTGGAATTCTCAGCCCCTCCTTGGCAAGATGCCATCCTGTAACTTGCTTTCTGCAGCAGCAACCCTGTATTCTGGCAACACATATGCTCGCATTTCTAAATTCGCAGAACTGTTAAATTTACAGTTTTTTAGCCATACCGTGTATGATGAAATGCAAACTAAATACTTGGTGCCAGTGGTGCACAACACATGGGTAGAGGAGCAGCAGAGAGTGGTGCAACTGCTTAAGACACGAGAGAGTGTTGCTCTCATTGGAGATGGACGCTGTGATTCGCCAGGCTATTGTGCCAAATATTGTAAAGACATGTCATTTATTACAACAGTACAAGCAAAATTCGAATAAAGTCCGCATGATGAACATCAACAAGGATCATTGTTAGCTATGAACATTGTCAAACATATCACGTCTAATTAATTTGAAGAGCTTCGAGTGCATCCTCTACTTCCTTGAAATCAACATATTGACCATCTTCATCGGGAAACCTCTTTCGAATTTCTCTAACTGCACAAGCTGGCATCACTCTTCTGTTGTACTTCCCAAGTCTCTCCCCAAGATGAATATAGAGACACAGTTGTCTGTAAGCCATCAATCTGTATTGCCTGAAAAAGGTTGAGATAAATATAAATGTTTCAGAATTAAAAAAGAAAACTCGTATGTAGTTCACTATAAAATAGACTGTCCTCATCTAACACCAGAAAACTGTCAATACTGACTAGTAACTTAACTACATTTTGTAAACACCTCGACGAATTTATACATTATTATTACCAAACATCACGAAGCCATTAATATTGACGAGTGGCCCTATCGGTATGACGACACACTATAGCATATAGTAAACATGAAAGTGGGTGGTCTACATCTTCTCAGCTAGTAACGTAGACATTTCAAGTTTAACTGACATGGTATAAACAAAAGAATCTGCCTTTATTCAGGTCCTATTATTCGAGTTCCCGCATTACTCCTTCCTACCTATTGCTTAGTTGATCTGGCATTCTACTGCCCCGTTGTCGGCGATGCGTCATGGACAGCGCGAACGCAAGCGTCAGTACTGCAGGCTGGAGGCACACTTGACGAAAGTCATCCCAGTCGGCGAGACATCTGCCGTCTGGGTGAAGTCGATCTTCTGGGTAATCCCAGCAGCATTTTTTATCAGTCGTGTCGCTAGGACACTGATCACATCGGCACCAGTTGTCGTCATTTTCAGTCGACGATACTGAATTTTGTTCGTCAACGTCAACGTCCGGCGTAGCCGTCAAATGCTCTTCCGCCAGTTCCGAATCGGAGTATTCTGGCTCCCACATGTAGCCATCAAATCCTAATACATTAACTGCATCAACATCGTCAAGTACTTCCATATTTACCGCTGCCTTCTAATTAATATTAATTACGACGGCCAGGATCACAACATCCGGTCTGGCTGTGATCATTTCATACCTCAGTGGGTGGAGAGTTCGTTTTGATTTGCCCACCAGAGGGGCTAGCAGTAGTGGACCTGTGACGTCACGCACACCCAGGCGAAACGTCCAAGATGTCAGCCCCCAAGGAGGTTCAGTAATTCTCATTAAAACATACTAAATAATTTAAGGGAAAAAAAACACAATATGGGATATGATTCAGTAAACAGTGTTTAAAGGTTTGAGCAAATTTTACTTTTTGGGTTGCATGTTCCTTTAAAAATTAATTAGATTGAATCTATGTTTTTGTATATAAAAAAAAACAATCAACCTCATGCCTCATGCAAACTAAATGTTTTGAATGAGTCTGTTAGAGAATGACAAGAAGACAAGAAAACAACACATGGCTACTTCTATCAAACACGTTTATTAGAATATATGAACCATGCGTTAAAAAAGCATCAACATCCATATAAAGTTCTGCATCAACGCAGACAATAATAAAAAATATGGAACATATTTATATGGCGTAATATGCAGGTGAAGCAACACACACAACCAACATATATCAGATATTCTCCAAAATGCAGGTTATGCAGACGGCTCCATTATGAATTATGCGGTCTCCTACAAAAGTGCACTCAAAATACAAATGATTATTCATATGGTTACACTCATGATTATTTCTCGTATATTAACTGTTCAAACTTTAAAATAAAATGTATTATTCACGCAAGCAAACGTCAATCGTGGTATGCGTTGTTCTGCATAAGGTTGTGCTATATGTAGCTTGACAACACGTATTTGATAATACACTGGTTATATACAGATTAGCAGTGTTTAACATTGGGTTCTTCCATGTTGGCCTTAAATCAAAACCACTGCAAGCTACAATCGCCAAAATACAACGAAAGTCTAGTGTACCCTACAGGTAATTGTATTTTATAAATAAAAAAGAAACCTGATATACATAAAGCTGGGCTGTTTTGATTTGACATCATCACGACTAAGCATCTACAAACTATTAAGCTGAAAACTCGACCTTCTAGTTTAAACATGTATTAATAATTTTTCTATTGCGCCTATATTCTTAGAAACCATTCTTGATTAACACTAACACAATTACCCACACACACACATATATATATATATATATATATATATATATATATATATATATATATATATATATATATATATATATATGTGTGTGTGTGTGTGTGGGTGTGTGTGTGTGTGAGTGCATGTGTCTGTGAAATAATACCAACGGAACTCCTTCCAGCGAAAGTGTTACATACCACAGACACTAAACTCCTTCTAGAGAACGAAGCACCACCCCCCCGCTGGGTTAGGTCTGCTTATTTCAATGCTAACATGCATGTCAGCATGCCAATACCGTGTGTGTCACATACTATCGACACCTGTTTTCTTCACTTTATGGTGTGAGGACTGTGAGTAGACCGGACTGCTCACAATGTGTTGATATCTGGGTCGATGGGATCCGAGTTCATTGGCTGCTCTTCCCTGTTGTTTTCTGTTGTTGCTGTTTCCTCTTCCTTATCGGCTTACATCATGTCGTCTTCCTGATCGGCCGACTCCACTTCATTGTCAGGGTTGGCTTCTCTCTGCCTGAAGAGAAGTAAACAATACATGCATTAACATATGGCAGGAATGACATAAATGAACATTGATAACACAATGTGTTTGCATATTTTGTCAAGTCGCCTTTGTTTGATTGACCGTGGGTTAAGTTTGTTTTGAAAATTACAAATGACACCACTCACTGTCTTAATAATTCAGATACCATGGTAACGTAGATTGTGAACTGCTGCATTACGAAATCGCTTCGCAGAGACAATGTGTGTTTGGTTTATTCGTGACTTTAAGGAATCATTTCCCACTTACCCTTCTTGTTCTTCCAGTTCCTCCCCAGATGGCTCCCTTTCTGTCTTCTTCCCTGCAACCACAACAACCTCTTCCCTGTTGTTGCTGGCGTCTCTAAGCCTGGAGAGAAAACACAATGTGTTGATGTATTTGTCTTGTCACCTGTTCTAAACATTTCACTGCTTAAGTCTGTTTTGTTACAAGGGTTCTATCACTCCCTGTCTACACAGTTCAGATACCATGGTAAAGTAGATTGTGAACGATTTGATTACTAGAACACTTTGCAGACACAATTTTAATTTGGTTTACACAGGAATACAAGAAGTCATTTCCCACTTACCCTTCTTGTTCTTCCAGTTCCTTCAGAGATGTCTCCGTTTCTGCCTTCTTCCCTGCAACCACAACTACCAATGGAGTGTTGGTATTACCATTACATATTCAAACAGGCTTATAACAGTTGTTCCTAATGCAAATTAATTAAATAGAAAGATATGCACAAACACACCATAACATGTGGGGCAGTTGCGGGTCAAATGTCAAAGTGGGGGGCGGGCGGGTGCGGGGGCAGTCTTCAAGACCGCGCAGGGCTTTAGGCCAGCGTAGCATTACCCTCCTGTAAACTGTTTATTAGGGAAAAAAGTGTATGGTTCTGTGATGTTTAACCAAATTCGGAAATGCAATATTACACAGTATTACGTCTAGTGATTGACCACTGTGTAACCGTTGTCGAGGCCAGTCACGTAGCAGTAAAACAGAAATATTATTATAAATTATGCGCCTGTGACATCATCATCATCATTGTGCACCCGTGGTTGGGCGAAGGCCTCAGCATGCTGCTTCCACATCTGCCTATCTTCGTTCGTGTCTCCATCGTCTCGCCGGTTTCTCTCTCTCTCTCTCTCTCTCTCTCTCTCTCTCTCTCTCTCTCTCTCTCTAAGTGGTGTTGACATATATTGATGCGCCGTTTTCTATCATAACCTTTATTTTAGACTTGTTTATCTTCAGAACCGGATTTTCACTTTCATCAGCTAGTTCCTCTTGCGTATTAGCATAGGAGTATGTCATCGGTAAGGGAAGATAACTAAGATATTCGCCGTCTATCCATAAGCCTCTGGTATCCCTATTACGTCGTCTGAATATTGTTTCGAGTGTTGCCAAAAGAGCTCGGGTGATAAGGGATCTTGTCCCTTTCGTTGTGTTGGTGGACTGTCATCGAGCTGTTGGAGTAGATGTCTTTCAGGAGTTGTACATAGTGTATCCCCTGTTCATGAAGCGAGGTGAGTATTGCTTGAGTTTACACTGAGTTGAAGGTTGCCTCGTAGTCGACCAAAGCGATGCAGAATGGGATATTTTATTCTCTGCACTTCTTCAGTTGGTTTACGACGTGGATGTGGTCTGTCGTTTGATATCTGCTTCTGATTCCAGCTTGCTTTCGTGGCTGGGTTTTGTTGAGCGTCTTCTCTAGCCTTTTCATTAGTACTTTCTTCAGTACATTATAGATATTCGATAGTAGACATATTTTCCATACCATACTGTCTTCGAGCTGTTGGCATAGATGTTCTATGTATACATATTTTATCCCCTATTCTTGAAGCGAGGTGAGTATTGCTTGAGTTTGCACTGAGTTTAAGAATTTTTCGTAGTAGAAGAAAGCGATGCGGAGTGGAATTTTATAATCTCTGCACTTTTGTTTCAGTTGGTTTACGCCGTGGATGTGGTCTGTTATTGAGTATCTGCTTCTGAATCCAGCTTGCTTTCGTGGCTAGGTTTTCATTAGTTCTTTCGTCAGAACTTTATAGATGTTCGATAGTAGACATACTTTGCATACCACAATAATGATAATAAATAAGTACTTCGAACTCAGTGGCGCAACAAAGTAGATTAAATAATATCATAGTCAAGGGCTGTGCAAAAGTCATCAACAATTATATGGGTGATCTAAGAAGCGTGGGTGGATAAGCTAGATTAAACAGATAGGTTTTCAGATGACAGCGAAACGTAATAACGTTTTCTGCTGATTTAATGTTGTCATGAAGTGTATTCCACAGAGTCGGTGGCGACTGAGAAAGCTCTAGTTTCGGCCTTTGCCTTAACTCTGGGAACTGGAAGTCAATTTGACCTTGACGACCGGTGCTCTCTTGGTGGCGTGAGCATTGAGAGCAAATATGAAGGTTATTTAGATGAAAGGGTTTGGTAGGTGATAGTGCACATCTTAGATATGATGCGGAATTGCACGGGGAGATAATGCAGTGAGTTTAGGAGGGACACTGAACAGGTGGAAAAAGCAGACTGTGAAACTACCCGTGCCAAACGATTCTGGATGTGTTGACGCTTATAAATGTTTTTGTCTGGCAATATTGTGCAGGATGGAATTACAACAATCAAGCATTCTACTAACAAAAGCTGTTACGATAGTCTTAGCTACTGAAAGACACCAGCGAATGCGGCGAATATCGCGGATATGGTAATAACAGTTTTAGAGAAATGTTGGATAAAATTGAAACCATGATCACAGGTCACGCCTAGACTCTGTATAGCTGGTGTGAAGGTTTGTTGATGACATTATCAGATTCCTCACTTCGCCAACTGCTCAAAAAATTATGTAGATAATGCACTTGTGGTGAGTCCAAGTTCACGGTCCAGTGCTTGGGGTATGAATTCGGAAGACAGAATGGGAAAGACGGATGTTATACTTGACGTTATCACAGCAACCACGGAAAAAATGTATTGACATGTAATTGTGTAGAGATGGGACTAGCCATCTGATTAAAATCTGATCAATAAAGTCCCACAACTGACGTGGACTATCAGAGTTATTTGACTTTTGTATAATGATTCGATTTAGTTTTTTGTCTGTTACGAGGTAATATTGTTTAGTATAACGTAATCTGTCCAAATGTGAGAGTTACTTGTTTTTGTGATGGATGGAATACTCGGTAGGAGAAATTTCGACAGTGGATGCCGTTTTGTCATGCGGTCTAAGCGAAGTCTCGGTAATAGCAAGGATTTCAACTGATTTTGAAACTAACAAGCACGACCACAATGGTTAAGTGTTACCTCACCGGACATGAATGTTATCTCACATGTTGATATTGTGCCTTCACTAGGGAGGAAGGTGACCTCATTTGGCAGTTATGTGGCCTCACTTGCAATAATTGTGATCTCACCTATAAGGATTAATCACACGTAACAGGGACATGATCTTACCTGGGAATATGATGAGTTTCCAGTAGAAGGTGAGGAAGATGAAGACAGCGACACCGATGAGGGGCAGAAGGAGCACCAGACCAATTCCAAGTCCTAGAGCGAGGTGACGCCAGTTCACAGGGGCTGGATCAAACAGAAACAGACAGGAACTAATAACTAAATTGTAGTCATGTATGCAATTTATTAAATATATTAATTTGCAAGATAATTCAAGTGTCATATTATTCAATGCATAGCGAGAGAACGTAGCAGTTAACAAGGTACAGACAGTGGCCAGTCACGATCCACGTATGAATAAATTAGTTATCTGATCAGCTGGAGGCTTCACGAATTCATTGTTCAATGATGCAATGCATTAGCAGGAAATGCCACGGTTTGTTTATGTTGTGTTTGCAGTCTGTGGCTGTCACACATTCTTACTACACATTACCCAAACCAAGAGCATAGAACATGTGTATTTGAGACAGAGTGACAACTAGAGTGAAGTAAGTTCCTCACGCCTGTTGCAGGGTCTCATCATAGGTCACGGAATTAAATAATGAAAACTATAATTGATACAGTGTTTGCACAACAATTGGCCAAACATAAAAGTTGACGAGAACGGAGCCACGCTTTATTTAAATTAAAACGATTTATAGCCAACGAAACATTTTAAACTGTACAATGCAGTAAATGCAGACTCAGAAATTCCCCGGCATTCTCTAACCGATTCCTTTATATTCGCATCAGAGAATAAATCACTTTTCTAAAGCCGCATGATAAAAATCATTCGAGTGTTGCACATACGTGGTATTTGTTTATATATATATATATATATATATATATATATATATATATATATATATATATATATATATATATATATATATGTGTGTATATATATATAATATATATATATATATATATATATAATATATATATATATATATATATATATATATATATATATATATATATATATATATAATATAATATATTCAAATGTAATAAGCACCATATATATTCAAATGTAATAAGCACCATAGTCTTGTTTTAGTCTAGAAAGTACGAGTAGATTTTGCATTCATTAGATAGGAGCAAATGCTGCTCTAGTGTAATGGCGGTGACCTAGAGCAAATATGTCAAAGTTAACAAATATATGTAAAACATACCGCGGCTCCATGTGTTCTGCAAATTATATGTTTTTGGTTTGTACGATGATTGTTCAGCCGCTTCAGTCATCCTTTAATTTCTTAACTGACTTTTAGGTTTGTGTCATGCATAAATTGGTGGCGGATCACAGATGTGTATAAATATTGTTAAAACTCTTACAAATACACGTTAAGATAAAAAATTAACTGCTTAATTATACATAATGTCACAGCTTCTTGAATGTGTTCGAATGTTCAGTGGAAAAATCGCACCCACCAGTTGTGTTCTCTTTGTTTGTGAACATCTTACCGATAAAGATGATGATGACGACGACCGTCACGCCAAATATACCATGGTTCTGTGCTCATCAAACATCGTTAATGAATGAGATATGTGACACACCTTTAGATACATTAACAACTTATTTAGACTTAATTTCACAGCTACTTGAATATACATTCAGTAGAAAGTTGCACGCAACCCACCAGCTGTGTTTTCTTTCTTTGCCCGTCTCCAGACGAGGAAGATGATGAAGAGAACCACCGCCACACCAATGAGCCAGAGAACCACCAGGGTCACCACTGCTGTCACCCACGGACGGCGATATCCTGCAAAATGACACGTCACCAACGCATTGTGATATTCTAAAATAAGCCTGAAGTCTTTTGAATTGTATTGTGTATTTTTTATTATAGATGACATGTGTTTTGGTGAATCATAGTCACTGCCTAGTATTTTCACCATAATTACGTAATTGGCATTTTCTCAGGTTATCAGTATCAGATGATCAGAAACATAGCCAAGTTGCGATATGACTGGTGGTTAGTGATTTTTTGTCAATGTGGCATTATTTACTTCCAGTCCCCTCATCCAGCATAATAATCAGTATGCAGTTGATATATGTATAAAGTGTATGATATTTCATTACATAGATATTTGGTATATTTGTTTAACATGGTTTTCACCTACATGTAACAGACACAGGCACGGGCACAGGCACCTTTGGCCAAAATTATACATGCCAACCACGTAATGCGATAGTTAATTAATTCATGCAAATGAGAATTTCAATCACATAAATTATGTGACATCCTACTAAATGACCCAGATCACCCATATGTCCTACCGAATCAGTCCCAGCACTCAAATAATGTGATATCCTAACAAATATCACCCTCAGACTGATAACTTGCAAAATTACTACTCACCAAAATAGAGTCTACAAAATTAGACATGTCCCCCACATAATGATATATGTCAAAATAGTATATATCATCTTTTTATACAGTTATAAAAATGTTGTATACTGTAAATTGTACAACACAATTCAAAATAGAACAGGTTAAGAATGACATGTGGGTGACTGACCAACACTTACCATGAGGCACAAGGACCACACAGGCTCTCTTGCTGGTCATAGCGGTCTGGCCATCATCATAGTGGGTGACACATGTCACTTGCACCACATTCTTCAAGTCCTTGGTGACAATAGCTGCGTTGCTCTCACACGTCACGATGCCATTGGCTGCAGTGTTGCACTCTGTTGCAGTCAACTGATTCACCACCAGGGCTGGGGTCGCAGGGTCAGCCAACCACGACAAACGTGAACCTGGCTTGGAGGAAGCGGTACAAGAGAGTGAGAGGAGGGCGTCTGTTGACTCTGATAAAGACACCTCCTCACAGTCCTGGTAGGACCGGCCGTTCAGTCGAATTGCCTCATTGGATGGCTTCGCTGAAAGACAAAAGGCAACATTTTGATATATAATTATAAAGTACAATAGTCAGAGGGTAACTCAAAATCAGCGTCACTGTCCATCCCTTTGTTGGTATTCAACATAAATTAGTGAATGGATCTCCGTTGTTGGCCATACATAATATTCGTATAAACAGTTAGAGGATCAGCGACTTGTAGCAGTAGAACGAGATATCTAAATCGACCAAATTGCAGAATACGGCATTCCAAAGATGTATATTCCTTATGCAGTTAGAGCTGGCACTCCGCAGTGGCCGAACAATTTTGAAATAGTGACCGGAGTTAGACAAGGCTGTTTTGCTGTCCCTGTTCCTCTTTATTCTGGTCACTGATTAGATTACGAAGACACGCACAACACACAGAAGAAATGCACTCCACTGTGGACGAAACTAGAAAACCTGGACTTTGCCGACGATCTGGCGTTGTCCTCCTACAGCCAACAACAGATGCAGTAAAAGATCGGTGAACTGGCAGCCATCTCTTCACGAGTGGCCTCAATAAGGCACGACAAAGATCCTCAAGGTAAATACAACCAGTCACACTGAAATGGAATGTAATTGAAGGGGTAACGAGAGAAACCTTTACGTACCTCACCTGGGTAGTATCATTGACAACCACAGTGGCATAGACGCAGATGTTAGAGCAAGGATTGGCAAGGCGACATCAGCATTTATGCAGCTCAAGAATATCTGGAGCTCCAGTGTTGTCACTAAACACGAAGATCTGCCTGTTTAACTGAAACGTCAGTACTACTGTTTGGAGCAGAGACGAGGAGGGCGACTAAAACCACCACCACGAAAGGACATACCTTTACTTATCACAACTTTCTAAGAATCCTCCAGATCCGCTGGCTAATTGGCAAACAGTGTTTATAATAATATAAGAAAACTTTCAATGTACCGATGTTTAGGTCCATCAATGGCCAAAGGAGGCCTTAGTATGTGTCAGTCAAATTTACATTTCTAATACATAAAGACAGTACCCTAAGAAACAATTATGCAAATTTTGAAAAACGAAACTTCAACGTATTCTGACATCTGAGAGCTAAGGCGGACGGCTATCGGGCTTTCAGCCCAAAGGACTAAAACCGCTGCTAAAATGTTCATTACACTCCGCACAAATATTCAAAATGTTCAATGTCACTGATTATCAAAGCTAAAATGTATCATTTTGAAGACCTTGGTTCGTGTTTTGATAATATGAAATATCCTCTTATGTATGATTGTGTTGTCCTATCAGAAACAGATTACACAGTTTTTAATAGCGCACGGAGTATTTGACAGAACTCTACGTGTGCAGACTTAAGTATGATCTGTATAAAAGCAGGGGATACTCAGGACTGTGCCATATAGAGAAAGATCATTTGGAGACAGATGATCCCAACAGAGCCTGGAAACACTGTTAAATGATAATGAATTTCTCATCATTGGTACCTCAACGCAGCGGGCAAAACTCAATGGCTTTTTCCCGACACATATTCTGAGTCAGAGTATCACACCAGCCACCTCAGTTTTAAATCTCGGAGTAACGTTTGATGAAAACTTCAATTTCAAAAAACATATCTCGAAAACATGCCGTTGCTGTTTTTACCATATCCGTGATCTTCGCCGTATCCGCCGGTTTTTATCACTTTCCGTTGCTAAAACCATCGCCACAGCTCTAGTAAGCAGCAGACTCGACTACTGCAATTCCCTCCTTTACAATACCGCAAACAAGGACATAGCCAAACTTCAGCGTGTCCAAAATTGTTTAGCAAGGGTAGTCACGCGTTCTCCACGTTTTTCTCGCTCAGTGCCGCTTCTAAAATCACTGCATTGGCTACCTGTGCACTATCGCATCATTTTCAAAATGTGTACAATAGCCTATCAAGCACTCTCATCTACACAACCAGCATATCTAAATTCAATGCTAACTCCAACAAGAAATTCCAGACAGCTACGCTCAACCAGTAGTAACCCTCTTCACATCCCTCGGGTGAAAACGAAAGCCGGGACCCGAGCTTTCTCGGTTGCCGCACCAACGGTGTGGAATTCGCTTCCTGCCAGTGTTAAATCACAAGGTAATATAGTTTCATTCCGCCGACATCTAAAAACCTATCTCTTTAATGCTGCCTATCCTCCTTAGCCTCCTAGCTTTTCCATCCATCCGTTGACGACTCACGCATTGCTTTCGATTATGAGATTGATTAATCCCCTGGTTTTGTCGCGCCACTGAGCTTGATTTTCGAGGATATTGGCGCAAAAGAAGTTACTATTATTATTATTATTATTATTATTATATTATTATAATGACATGTAGACTTAAATAGTGGTGCTAAGCGTGAAACTAGTTTGTGTCACTCATTCTTGTATTGGTTTCTTGGAATTTTTATGATAAAGTGTTTTATAGAAAATATTGGCCAACAACAGATACAGTTACCGCAGTGTGTTCCAATAACTTAGAGGAATGCAAACTAATACTTTCTTATATCTACTTTACACACAGAAGTTCCTGTGGGATCAACATCTTACTAGTGAATATTTGTGTAAAGGTACACATGACAAGGGCACATGGGACTCTAGATAAAGAAGTTCCCTACCGTTGACGGTGACTTTGTAGCGATATCCGACTTGTTTGCCTTTTACTGGAATTATGTTGCACTGGTAGACACCACCATCATGCAGTGCGACATTGGAGATGGTGAGGGTTGGTGGGAACACCTTGACATTGACTCGACCCTCAAAGGGGTGATGGAATTGCACGGGTTTGTCATCTCCCTGGTCATACTCTGCAACTATCTTCACGGTATCTTTTGTCCAATAGAGCGTCTGAAGGTCTGATTTGGTGAGATTGTGCTCACAGGGCAGTGAAATGGTGTCTGACACATACCCCACTATGTGTGGGTCTTCTGTCGACAGCTCGGCTACAACAGAGAAAACAGTCAACACTATAACATATCAACCGGCACATACACTGTACGGATACAATACATGTACATAGAGGTATACGCATACACACACGTGTGTGTGTGTGTGTGTGTGTGTGTGTGTGTGTGTGTGGGTGTGGGTGTGTGTGTGTGTGTGTGTGTGTGGTGTGTGCGTGCGTGCGTGCGAGCGTGCGTGCGTGCGTGCGTGCGTGCGTGCGTGCGTGCGTGTGTGTGTGTGTGTGTACATACAAACACATATCAACCATCTAAGAATATTGTTTTATCTAGGAGCCTACCTACATATATTAGTAGCCAAATACACACTTTAGGAGCCAAGCAATATTATTTGGATATATGCAAAATTAGCATCATTATACAACAGCATCGCCAATTTAGTCCAAATGAACTGCAGATATATATTCAAAAATAACTGATTGGTGAATAAACGTATAGTAATTATTCCATTATGGTCATTCAGTTTCAGAATAACAAATATTCTGACAACTTTCCACCACACCATTTTAGAACTCGTTTTTTTATATATTTAAATATGCACTTATCCTTAAATTTGAACTTCTGAAGAAATATGTTACATCCGTTCTCATGGCTGTTAGAGGTGGATATGACAAATGATTGCATTGTTAATAGCCAATAAGGAAACACCTTTGAAATAAGTTGTTACACAGGCCTGTCACTGGAACGGTGCGTTTATATGCGGAAACGTTATGCACGGTTCTACACAAAACACAATAAAAAACTAAATTCTCAACATATGTTAATAGTATTAGCATTGTTGACTAGCTTAAAGATTTGGCTACCTACATTGGTTCGATGTATGAACATCCGGCAACACAATTATTTTATACCGTGACATTCTTATACACCTGGGGCTAGTTTCATGAAGCATACGTTACGATTATCATGTCAGTTACAGCTAACTAGGTTCAGATTAATTTTTATAAGTATTTATCGCATTCTGCCCTTTCCACATCTGTTCATGGTGTTTGTCTTAAAGTAGTCTGTTTTCTTTTTAAACTCTAATTTCTTTTTCCTTGTCTCTATCGTAATTTCCTTTTGTACTACTCGTATATTATTGAGTACTGCTCTGAAACCGTACAAAATATGTTGCCAACTGTATGTTCTTGGACAGATAAGCATCCCTTTTACAATACAATGATTTTGAATTTTGCGTGTCCATGATTATCTTCCTTGAAAGAGCTAATATACAAATTGCATACCTGACATTGCTGTGTTTATGGAAGTAGCTACCAGCGCTGCCAATAGAAGGGTCGCCCAACGGCCGCCATTCATGTGACCTGCAAAACAAACACAAGAGTGGATGATGTGCATGTGATAAAACATTATAATAAAATATGTATTATATTATGTATGTATTGAATGTTTTATGACGGTCGTTTAGGGTAATGTAGGCGGCCTAATTGAAGCACCATCACTATTCCCTTGGTGTGCGGTGATACGTCAAAACAGCATCATACACTGTATAGTCGAATTCTTTCTTCAGCATGTGCCTTAATCCCGCATACAAAATAGCATGTTTTCTGAGAACAATTAGGTTCATCTTTGTATATTGTATTTTCTTTTGCCGGCAATGTCTGTAGTGCATGCAAAGTCCGCTGCAGTCAGACCTGCCAACCGTCGAGGCTACCAATCCTCACGGATTAGACAATACAACACTACATATATTATTGCACACATGTGCATTCATATTGCAATGGGAATAAACAATTGTTTGATCAATTTAATTAAACATGAATTATGAAAAAATCGAATTGTGGAAGTCTAAATACATACTAGGATACCATTGATACTTTAAGCTAATTTCCCACTTAAATAACACAAACGAAGACATTGAACTTAACCAGAGTTAACAATAGTTATTGCCAGTTGAAACATTAAGTCAAGATGGTCAAGGGCCAGGGAACTCTCCAGTTTCTCGAGAGTTTGTTCAATTTATCTATACGTATCCCACCGGCACCTGCACAATTAGCAGATAGTATATTCGTATGTTCAGTTCATTTATCGTCTTGTGAGAATGAGAAGTGTTTATATCTGGTCGACCTCATTCCATTTTCCTTACTGACAAAAACATGTACACTTTGTATATTAATATTTATATTACCATTCAATATTGTAAATACTTCTTTACAAAAGAAACATTATCAGCTGAAGAACATGTAGGGCGTCTACTACCTCTCTAACTAGTAATGACGAGGCAAGTTCGTGTGGTCACACTGTATTTGTAAGCACATATCAGAAATGCGTAACATTGCTGTTAGGGTGAACATATGTGTATACGATAAAGAACATAAGTGATATGTTTATACTCAATTAAAATCAGAAAGTAAAATGCAATAATAAACCTACTGCTTTTGTAAGGCTGTGTTGTCCCCTGGTCTGTCTGTTTTGTTTGACCAGCATCCTTCTTCTCAACCAGACTGCTCCCATAGCTTTTCATGCGTTCAGCGATGACATCCCCTTTAGATACTTCCTGTTGATTCTGTTGGATTTCTGAAAAAGAAACATTCATTCTTTTCTTCAGCATGTGCTTGAATCCCGCATACAAATAACCTGTTTACCTGAGATAAAATAAGTCCTATCATTGTATTATATTAATTTTTCCGCTATGTTGTGTGCTACAGTGCACCTGTAGTCCGCTAGTTTCTGACTAACCAACCCTAGACGCTACCAATCCTCACGTCGTTTATTCACTACACATTACATAATCGACAAATGTAACGGCATGCTAAACGAAATGTACGTCTAAATGTACGTGTGAATGAATCATCAGCGACTGGCAGTGGCCCTCGGATGATGGCGTTTATTGCACCAAAGTATCCTAATATCTTGACCATGCTACTTTTGGCATGCGCAGTGAGTGACGTCTCATAATGACGATCTTCTTTGGTGGATGTAGCGCTGAGGGTTGATTTGCTCATTCGGCAGATGCTGTTGCTGTGGGTTCGTTCCACGCAAGCCATGGAGTACAGCGAAATAGTCACTGACTATTGTGTCAAGTGAGGCCAACCATGTGCAGACATTCTTGATCTTGCCGTTCAGGCTATTCCATCTGTTGTTCGTCTGCTCACCAAGCATGAAGTGTCTCGGGACGCCAGTTCCGGCGGAAATACGTTAGTGCA